>DWHE01000304.1:0-11151 GCA_018247495.1 Satarupa nymphalis | reverse complement strand
TGCGTACGCTCGGCCTGACATACCACATCCTACTGTTTTGTGAAATGTGAACTATATAGTATATATGCGTCCTACACAGGAGCGTGTTTTATGATATTTCGGTTCATTATTATTTGTGTCTACAAACTGTCGCGTTATTTTGGACTGGATGTTTTTTGTTACTAGTAAGCAATTTTCCCTCATTAAGTCTTGTCTGGAACACGACAAATTCTTTCAATTCATACAACATTCTGGGGCAATTTGCCAAACTACACCCCTGCATGCATATTTATGGGGGCTGGGGGAGGACGCGAGAAATGCGTAGATAAATGACAGTGGAAGGGTGCGGAACCAACTTAAACGAGTATTTCATACGAGGGCACGGCTTCATTGGCAGCCGTGTAGCGTTCTTTGTTGTAATTCACAAATAATATCATACTTACATATTTACGATATTCCTTATTAATTCAATACAAGTTAATTTACGATATTCCTTATTAATTCAATACACTTTTATAACTTTTAGTGAGTGTTTGATTTTAGTTTTTTTATGCACGTATTAAACTCTGTACTAAAATCGGTTTCTATTCATTGAAAAGTTCATCCTTAATAGCGTCATCGAGCAAGCTGCTGCATTATAAAGGACACGTAATCCTTTTAAATTCTTCGGTTAACTTCAGTGAGCACTGCTAAAGGCTAAACCGAGGAGTAATCAAATTTCAGCCCATTAGAGTCGGTAGAGAGTCAGCAATGCTAGATAAATTGAAAAGTGAAGTGGAAGGCTTTGAGGAAAAACACAGAGCATCCTCCGACAAGTCACGGTGCGACACTAATTACTAAGTCGAGGTGAATTGAAAATTTCCTACTTAATGCAACTTGGAAGTTCGCAACGCTTAATTCTCGCGAAAATTTTAAAGCCCTTTGTGAACGGAGTTTTTGCTGCACCTTCTGGCGCAGCGGTGCTCAATCTTCATTGTTCTCATGACCTCCCCCCTGCCGCCTGTGGGATAGGTGTTTAACGTGTTTGTGCAATATAATTGACATGTGAAAATATTTTAAAAAACTTTTCTTTCGGTGACGATATTAATATAAAAGACATACATCAATACAACCACGCATTTGTATTAGTTTTATAACAATTCAATATTGAGTGGGAAATATCAATGTTAAAATTAATCAGCATGTAATATTTGAAGTTCAGTCTTACCGACAATTGCCATGATAACTCTAATCTAGATCTGACCTCACACCAGCAGCACATCTCAAAGGGCGAATTAATGGATGTATACGCAATCTCACCGCAAAGTTATCATATGTAAATACTTTGTATAATTGTAACTAGTATAAAATACTTTATTGGACATAAAAGTTTTCTTGCTTAATATTCTAAAATTAACTGTCCTTACAATATACATATATAATTTTTAAGTTAAATGTAATTTTTTCAAGATAAGTTATAATATTCTCTTCGCAATCATAATCACATCGTTGGAGTCGATCAATAAAAAAATATATCCGATTTAAGATTTTTTTTTATTATGATATAGGAAATATATATTACATTGCGTGTGAAATAGATGCCGTTTACGACAAATAAAGCAAAAACGCGTACCGAATTACTTAAGCCCCAGTTTATATCAAAGCGGAGGAAGCACGAGGCCTCGAAGACTCCATTACATTAGGGGCGACGACGCGGGCGTCGGTGCATCCGAGCAGAAACAAAACGCAGCACGGCTCCATTCAAAACGGAGTAATATTTTTAACATTATGAAAAACTTCCCTTGTATGCGTACTTCAGTAATGAATTACTAGTTCGAATAAAACTGAAGAAATGGGACGCGCTTAACATTTTGTATGACGTTTTTAATACTAACTTTTAACTTGATTGCATTAACCGAGTTCTCGGTTGGATTTCTAAAAGCAGTTATTTGAATACAAGTAGTTGAACTTCATAGAAGTTTGGATGTTACTTGTTTGCGAAATGGTGCTTTAATTTAGATTTATTCAAGTCTTTAGAAATATGGAATGAGAATATGTGCACCCATAAGACTTGTCAGTTAGGGTTTAATTAGAAATTTATTTCTGAGAATAGATGTGTGACATAGTTGCTTCTGGCAAATAAATGATCAACTTTAGAATAAATACGGTTGCACATTGGCGAGAACTTTATGAGACATAATCGTCAAGAACCTTTGCTGCTCAGTTACATAAGGTAAATTTAGTAAAGAAAACTACAGTATTAAAATGAAGGCAAGCGTCATACGTACCGTCGAGTAACTTTCCGGCTCCATTTCGTTCCTTTATGAGCACTCCTTTAAATTTCAATGAAGTAAAAGGCAAGGACAAAGTGTACAGAGTTTAATTTTAGATTCATTTGAGAGTGCTGTGCGAATAAAGTACGTAAATGTATGTTGCAAGTCGAATGCATAAAATATCAGTTTACTGTTGTATCGCAATGTTATGACCTATTGACTCGCGCGGACAAAGTCGTAGTAAATAGTTATGTATATGTGTGTTGTTATTTTAGTGTAGAGTTATGAATTCACCATGTATTGACTATTGCACACCATGGACGCCTGTTGCCAACCCAGAGTTGGAACATTGTCGTTAAAGTCGGTTACCGATACGTTGTAAACCTTAAGATTAAACTAAAACATATGTCAGTTTGTTGTCGCCCCAACAAATTAACATAAGAACTGTTTCATACTGCAGCACGAGTCGCACCCTACACGCTCTCTACTGGTCTAGTAACTGTGGTTCCTTTACTTAGCGTGTTTACACCTTTAACAGTACGGTATGTAAATTTAACATCATGAATCAAAAGGATCATTAAAAATGTTCAAAAATGTTTGTCAGTTATAAAGAAACAACTATACATCATATTTTTTGATCAGTAGCAACGTGCATGCAGTTGAGGGTGTAAGGATGAACTAATACTTGTGCAGGTACTTATGTTTAACTGTATATTTAGACGCACAATAGGAAATAGAATTAAAAGGGCTCCGTTCAGGAAATCTTAAGTCACGAAACTCAAGACAAGGAAAATAAAGAACGTATGCCGAGGACAAAGATGGCAGAGTTGACAAACGGGGGAACAAATCTTTGTTTTGCGGAGATTTTGGGAAGAATGGAGGTTTTTATGGCTTGCTTTACCTTCATTTTACATTTCATTGTATATTTTTATGTAGATCGTAGGTTCTCAATCTTTTCTGAGAGATAGCCTATTTTAAAACACAGCAAAATTTTAAAGTTAATCTGCTTTTAGCATCCGAAGGTAAAAGTGACTGATTATGACAAAAAAAATACAACCTAGACGCATAGCCTATTATTAGTTTATTTTATTATTAGAAATATATTTGGTACGTTTTAAAATAGATAAGAAAAAAATGTTTAATTGCATCACATAGTACCCCACATATTTGAACTGAATATTTTAATGACAGTATTGAAAGTTATTTAGTACATTCCTCTACTACGTGGCTCTGGTGGTCCTAGGCTAATATTATATCGGGCAGGTCTAATATTATATTTGTTTGGGGGAGGGGGGGGGGGATTGAATATTTTGTTGCTTGGAAATGTCATAATACGCATTAAGTATAAAGCAATGAATTTTAAAATGAACTAAAGCAAATTATCGAAGTACAAAATTGTAAGTGTCCGAACGTACCAAAACAAAGGCATCGCGGCGCTCAAGCCCGCGCAGCCGGAAATTGCACAGGAATATATTTTGTGCTCCCTCTTTGTTCCCTAAGGACTCTCGGCAGAGCACAGCTTTGGGATAGATTAGCACTTTATATTAAAATAACTTTCTGCGATTCAACCGAAACCAGAATTTGTGATCTCCTAAAATTTGTTTCGATTGGTAATCGTAAGCAGCAGACGTTCCTGTATTTTTGTACAAACTATTTTAAAATGATTATTTTTATTGGTTTAAGGGTAACAAACGGGCTCGCAGTTCACCAGGTGTTGAGTGATCATTGCAACCCGTGACGGTTGTAACCAGCCTCAAATTGGTCTATTGCTTCCACTTTTGGATGCGCCACTACTCCGTTGTTACTCCTGACGACTAAGTCGGTCGCCTCAAATGTCCTTAGTAAACCGGCACTCATACCTTTCAAGAGTTGCTCCTCAGCAGAAATAAGCGTGGTGGTGGTCATGGCCCGGTCAAACTAGGATTTTTTCTGTCACTACAAAATATACGATTGTGGCATTTAAAGATCAAGTTGTACGACAGCGACACATTTTTTTCAGATTAATTGCATTTCCGGTAAATGCGCCGGCGCGCGTGCGATATGCGAGTTGAGCGACTTACTCTTAGTTCTCAGCAGTGCAGTGATTATTTTCGGTCAGTTACAGTCATCTGCTGCTGCAGGCTGCAGTGATCATTGAGCTGATGATGAATTGCATGCTTATGCACAAAAAATAACATTAATGAAAACTGCACTTGTGCTGTGCAATATGCTTTAAGACAATTCCAAGGAACGGATCTACAAAGAACAGAGCATCCTTCCACTCCACAGAACTTCCTTCCATACGAAGACGAGATTTAAGGGATCAGGCTGGAATTTAATTAAATTAAAGGCTTCCCTTTGTATCGTCTTGCACGACGCAATTAACCGAAGTAATCTCGAATGAAAAGGAACTGATTGTTGAAAAAAGGGAACTAAATATTCTCGGTCATTGCTTTTAGAACGAGCGGCTTTACATCCTCGGCTCGTGTCGCGGCCTCCCTGCGAGCGGCCGCGCTCCGAATGGCTTTGCTATTTAAATAGTTGCAATGTAACTGCACGATGCGGCGATGTTGGACGCCGGCGATACTACCCGAGTATCCAATGTTTTAACACGTATTTATATTTTATTTATGCATGAGCCCTAGAGTATACACGAAACTGTCGCACCGTGTATCGGATTTTAGAAAATAATGATTTGTTTTGACATGCTACGCTGTAAGGCCATCCGGTTTTCGATTTTCAATGTAAGCGAATTGATGTTTCAAGAAGTGCAACATTTTAATGATTGGATGATGAAGGATGTGTCAAATCGTCTGAGATAGTGTTCAGCGCCCAGGGAGAGAGGAATCGTTCACAGAGTTGTCTGGTTCGTTATCTAGGTTATACTGCTTCCAGGATCGCAACACACGCACGCTTCGCTTCACTTGGCGCTTGTTTTATTGGGCAAAGGATTTTAAGCAGTCTTACTTAATAGTCACCGTATGATTCAACTCTGTGTTGTAGAATTATCGATCAGGAGTATGACGAGGCCCTCGATTGTCATTATTGACAAATATATAAACGCAGTGACAAATTTGACTAAGATGCGCGGAGACGACGACATCAACCCCTGATTAAAGCGACGTGTACCGGGAATTTCATTTATCTGTAACGTAGTTTTCATCGAATGCATGCTTTGGTTATGGTAGGAAGAAACGAATAAAATACTTATTATTTTATTTTGTTACAAATTACATTTATTTATAGGTAGAGAGTATGATATGTAAATTTATTTAATTACTTACATCTTTCAGCCAATTTCAAACAGTGTCGGCTTTAGAAGTTGGAAAATCGACAAACAAGTGTTCTTAGAAGCTGCAACGTCTCAAGAGCTTTAAAAAGCGTACGCCATTAGACAATGGTGAACAAAAGGCAACGTGTAAAGTCGTATAGAGAGCGGTAGAGTTTGCCGAGTGCGACGTTTAGGCGCAAGTGAGAGCAACACGTGGCTATAGAGAGCGTTTGTTATTTTGTAAATTTTCAATTTGATTTAGTTTTTATAAATTTCATACAAGCTGAAAGAAAAGGCGGTCGTTTATGTGATATAAGTTCGGAGCCATGTAAACCAGAGCGTAATAATGATTGATATCTGAAATCCGTGCTCTCCTGGACAGCTGCACCGTACAAATTGATCGATGGAGCCTACATTAAATTTTCTTTTACGCTGTGTATATTTTCACTCGTTTCCAATATTGAAATAGGCCTGACTGCGAAACAAGGATCCGTGAACATGAATTTATAAAAATGGCTATTAAATTGCACTGTTGTACTTCAGAGAGATTGTCGGATTGCCGCTTTTTCTCACATATAATTAGCAGCCGACAAGCAAGGTCGGAGGCCTATAAAAATCTGACAGAGGTCATTTTCAAACCTCTCTGGAACAGAGTCCTGGAATATGCTCCAGACAATAAAATATTTGTCATAATTGAACCAAACGTTTCTACTCCTCAACGTAAGATCATTTCCTGGATAATGTTATTGCGGCGCGGTTGTATCCCGATAGATAATGAAATCATGAACAAATCGGCTTTTGTAAGCTAACCGGATAAGGAGGGTTAACTCTCGTGCCCAACTTATATTTACGAGTACATAGAGTAAAAAGGTACCCATTGGTAAGAAATATTGTTTTTCAAACAATTATTTTGTAGAGATGATAAACGGGCCTTCAGCGTATTTACACTTTTATATATGTATATATATTATAAGTGTTAAGTGATCATAGCAGTTCATGATACATTATGATGATAGCAGCTGCGTCGCTACTACTGAGAACCAAGTCGGTCGCCTTGTTTGTCCAAACCGTGCCCGCACCCGCACTCTTTAGACTGAAAACGAGTTGTGAAAAAAGAGTCTCTGAAAAAGAGTTACTTCACAGCAGAAATAGGTATGGCTGAGATAGTGACCTGGTAGAACTGGAATAGATTCTACCTTCCAGGCGTTAGGTGAAGTTTAACCTCAAACTCGACCATTATTTAGTTGTACACCAAACAGATGGTATGGTCTTTAACGTATGTATCACTGTGACAAAACAGATAAAAGTTGCCACACACTTATTAAGAGTAACTTATTACTCGAACAACTATATTATCAATCAAAATCATATGACACCCCCTGCATTACTCAGCGTAGCTTTCACCGGCTTAAACTGTAATCAAAGTGCGAAATTGATTATAATCCTTGAGCATAGTTGAATAAAACATGCCTCTCGTCCCTCGGCGCTCGCAGTTTTTGTCTTGGAAATTAATCAATGGCAAGCAATGGAGGGTTTAATTAAAACACAAGGAAGCACGGAGAAATATGATCGGTAAAATATTCAACGAGATATTTGAAAGATAACAGAAAGGCTTTTTTACCACGAACTTGCGGAACGAGAAAATAACTTTTAAAGTTTTTTCAAAGCTCATGGAGTTAAAGAATGGCAAAAAAACTCGCGTACAAAACTCGCTACACATTACTGACTCGCTGGTATTTTCCATGTCTATAGACATCTTTATTATGAAGAGACGCAGCTGCCAGTTTGTCGGTTAACTACTTAAAAAAAGTACGTCCGAAAAACTTTCGAATGAAAAGGATATACTCAGAAATAAGTTAAAGTCTATGAAGGTGAAAGATAAGAGCGAGGGACGAATTTATACAAAAATATCTGTTATATTACTAACAAGCAATTCAGTTAAATACTCAAGTAACTATACAAGGTCTTAGAAGTTAGTGAGTAAAGTGAAAAATAGAATACAAGAAGATGTGTCGATAACTTTTACTTCAACGTGTAAATTTCGTGTTAAACAGTCTTTAGTATTATTAAAATTACATGAGAGTACAAAAACCCCTAATAATATTGACAAATTGGATATGGCCCCTGAATAAATTGTTCGCGTCTGGTGCGAATTCTCCAGTTTTTCTCTGCATCGGAAATTAATTAATTCCAAGCGGAGTGCTTTAATAAAAACTCGATTAGTGAATACCGAGGAAAGATTAACTAGTTATGATCGGTTTTGTTTAAATTAAGGTAGACAGCATGAAGACAAATTGTTTACTTAGTTAAAGTATTTTTCCAGACCCATTCGCAAATACAAACATATCCATAAAAGCCCTCAGAGAAGAGAGAAATTAGCCTTATGAGTCAAAATATGTTCTTTAGCAACGGTTCTTCCGTTGTACTTATCACAGCTACATCTAATGGGAGGAGCAGTTCCATGTTAATTGGTCTCGTTATCCTGCAATCAAAGCGGGCACTAGTTTATTAGTTATTTTAAATGAGCTTTAAACAATTATTTCCGCATCTAAGCACATGCTTCGAACACATATTCGTCCGTTGTTTGAAAAACTTAAAGTCGTTTGTAGCTGAAAGTTATCCTAAACCTTTCAAATAGAATAAAAAAGAAAACAAATACCATAAGCTAAATTAAATAGAACAGTGCGTGCCGTCCCGCGGCGCCGGTCCAGTATTTATTAATTAATTTGAGGCGTCCGATCGGAGCGTTCAGTAAAAACTCAATCAGTGTGCACCGGAGGGAAAATAACCGGTTAAATACAAGATAATGTCTTTAAAATGTATAAAGAGTGGCGATAAAACCTATCCAGGTTCACCCGGGTTAATATCATCACGACACCTATTTCTGCTGTGCAATTCCTGGGATACGTGTTTGAGTTTGAATGGTCTAGAAGCAGGCATGCTTGGGTTAAATGACGCGACCCTGCAGAGTAGCAACGCAGCCGCTACCGACCCGGACCTGGACAAAGGTCCAATTTGAGGTTGATTACAGTTGTAGTGGGCTGCAGTGATAACTTAAAACAAAGTGAACTACGTGCCCGGTTGCTACTCTCATTCTAATAAACAAGAGATACATAATATCAAATCGCATTTTCTATCTCTTGTGAGTTTTACTTGATCTGAGAACTAAAGTCTTCGTCATGTAGTATTATTTATAGTAATATTACAGTTGTTATATTGTTAGAAGACGACCTAATGTATAGTAAAAAGACTAATGTCGTTTGCGCTTCGGGATTACAGAAGAAGCATTTCTTATAATTGACATAAAAAATAAGGCCAATTAAAATGCACTGAACTATTTTTACTCTCTACAAATGTTAGATATTACGAGATTTTACAGGCAAATCAATTAAACTTTTTCAATTGGAATCCATTAGTGTTCCAGCGAACTTCGACAATTGTTTCGCTGGTCAGCAACGTGCGGCGGTGCGAGCGCCGCCGGTAGCCGCCGCGCGCGTATTCAATACACGCGAATAATGATTATTCCCGAATATTCATCGGGAAATTATCCAACTACAAGCTTTGGGCGAAACCAATGTCTAGATAATTGATTTGATATTGAAATTAGATGGAACGAAAATGCAGACATGAAATGAAAATATCGAAATAAACACAAGTATGTCTTACTAATAAGAGTGCCGAATGTCCTTAGAATTATTCCTTAGACTTGTGAACTATTTTTGATAAACAAACTTTGAAATAATATATTGACAAAAACTAATGTAGCGTAACGTCGGCCGATGTTGGGTATCCGGCGAAAAGGGGAGTAGCACCGTCGAACATGACGAGAGAAGTGTGTTCCTTACCATTTTTTAATTATTGCTACACAGCAAACTATAAATAGCATCCAAACCTATTTTTGACTAAATTGGATTTTCGATGAATATGCTAAATAGATTTGTCAAACAAAATCTGTTAATATCGAGAACTGTGTTAATTATTCTCCATTGATCTCCGCGCGCCGCTCGCGAACACCAGTGGGTAATTGCCTTGCGAATATTGAATATGGAGAATATTCAATTTGGGAAATTAACCAATCGCACGCTTAACGGAAATTATGGCGGACGAAACCGAATTGAGAAACGCTTGCGAAGTTCGAAGGCGTTATGCATAGAAAATGTTATGTTGCAGCAATATGTTACACACTATACTTACTACATGCGATTATAATTATGATAATAACAAATATCCAAAATCAATGGCGTCGTAAATATTTAATTACATACATTTTAATAGCAACGTTAATAGAAAACGGGATTGCATTACATTGTCGTGCGTTACACGAATGATAAGCAACTGAATAATAGATAGTTTGTCACGAACGACACTTACGAGTATGGCTGCCGGCACCGGGCGCGCCTTCAGTAATAGAACGGTCATTGTTCCCGCGGGAAGTTGAAGATTACACTTCATGGGCATCAGAACAACTAAAATGAGTGTGCTTTAAATACATAGACCTGTTCATGCACTGTTCGTGCATCGGACACTGTCACTGGACACTCAATATCGATAATGTGGGCGCATTAGCGAGCTTAGGAGAAGCTGCGAGCGGCCCTGTGTCTACGCTGTATTTAATATAGTTAGCTCCGTTTTTTATCAGCACTATTATGTTCAACTGGATCGTACGTCTATGAATCGTGCCGAGGGTGGTGGTAGAACCGGATATCATTGCCTAACGCGATACAGTTGTTCACCTCATATATAAACGCCCAAACGCTTTAAAGTAAAACACAAGTGGCAAGGGTTGCGTCAAAGCAGAAGTAAGTGTAGTGGTGGCACTGACCCGGTCGAACTTCGACAGTTTCCACCACCGCTTTATAAAATAGTGTATCGATAGCTAATTTAAGACGAAACAAAGAAATTGAAAGTTAATTCTGCCACTTGCAAATATAAGGATGGCTGCTAACACGTCGCTATATATAAATTGATCCGTTTATTCAGGATGTTTGCGCATCGGACAGGCTTTGTCGGACCCGTGTTTGCAGAGCGCGGTCTTAGATGAGGTATGGGATAAAATCAAGTTGTTAGAATGAGAGGGAGAGAGACAGTGAGGGCAGATTTTTTGATTATTTCTGCATGTTGGTTATAAGAGGAGCGTTTTAATTGAGTACTCTAAATGTCGGTCACAAGATTTATATTTCGGGTATGCTTCGCATTTATGATGTTCAGTCGACGGGCGATCAAAAACCGAGTGTAGAACAATTAATCATACTCTGGTCGATCGTACATTCAAACATTTAGATGTTAGTGAAGCAAACATTGTTGTTACGTTTGTTCTCGGGGGTTGTGTACTCTTGAATGAGCGTCCGTAAGCAGATTTTGCGTCTCGGCTTGAAGATTGCTGGAGTCATACTTTACGGACACGTTGGATATTATTCCTCAGGAGCGGGTTATACTCACACACGGGCTACGTCGACCACTTAATAACACCAATGGCATGCCCTGTTAGCGTTACGCACGCATGAGCGTAGCAGTTTGTATAAATAAAAGTGGGTTTATTGATTGTAATGCGGATCGGGTAACGTTTTTAAGCTCTGTTCATACCGTATTAAAAAGTAGCAAATTGGATGGATTCAGAAATGTGCTCCAATATTTTGACTATCAATTGGCGGTATCGGTGAATAAATTAAG
>DWHE01000303.1:0-11157 GCA_018247495.1 Satarupa nymphalis | reverse complement strand
CGACACAACGTACTTGTTGCACAAACAAAAATATTTATTAGGATAACTTGCTTTTTACGGTGAGTACTTATTATTAACATTTCATAAAAATATTAAAATAATTACAAATATTAAAATTAAATTCGTTTAAAAATTAAGTTCTATATACATATACTTTTACTTATACATGTATTCTTAATTTCCGTGAATAAATATTTATTTAAAGTCTTATTTTTTAAATGTTTGTTCTAGTTCAAAATATAAACAATCCTTTAAAGCATTTTTATTATATATCTTTAAATAAGAAAAATTTAGTGATTGTTACTAAAAACTAATTATTATTATTTATTAAATTAATTAAAAACTTTATAACCATAACTAACATTAATTTATTTCCAAATAACTTTTCAAAATTATTTAAATAACAGTAATCCTAAGCTTCTTACTTTTCGATGCAGGAGAAGCTTCATACGATAAAAACTTAAAACTGTTTTTTATTGGTGTTAGTATAACAAACGAGCGTCATGTGACGTCATGTGACTGCTGGAGCCCATGATAACTTTAACGAACCTCAATCAGAAATGTAGGTCGGTAGCGGCTGCGTTGCTACTCCTGAGCACTAAGTTGGTCGCTTCATATATCCTCTGCGTACCGGCATCCATACCATTTGAAATGAAACACAACAGCAGAAATAAGTGTCGTGTTGTTCCAAACTGGATAAGTACTACGACGGCTAAAGTGGGCGAGAATGTCATAGTGCCCAGTAGGTCAATAAGCGGAGCAACGAACATCGAGAGAGAATCCATAGAACGCGAAATCACTCAGGACACTTAGCGCGTCCGAATTTTAACGTTAACGTCAGTCACGCCATGCCGCTTGATTCTCGACTTGAATGTAAAATTTAGCCTTTGGCTAAACTGTGTTAGAAACGTTTCCTTAAAATCCAGTCAAAGGTTTTTTTTTTGGTGTCACGCCGGCTAAAAATTTAATTTACGTACCTAAAGCTTACGCTTATTATATTTTATTCGTGCTACAGCTGTTTCGTCAAGACTAAGTTAAATGATATTTTTTTAACGTATGAACGAATATTTAAGAACTTGACATCGAATATGTACATACCTATTGATTAACGTTCCTATGTTTGTCCCTTAAGCGTTTTATACCATTCATCCGATTGAGATGTAATTTTGGCAGGTTACGCGATTGCCCGTAAAAATTTACGAATTGATGAAAGTGTTTTTCAATACGTGGAATTCTTTTCAAATCGTTTATCATAAATGAAAACGCAAACGCTTTCATTCTTTAAGTTGTATTACATGCTAAATATTACATTAAATTCCAAACCAAAGTGACGGAGATCGACTTGTAATAAAGAAGAAAAATAAACAGAACATGCAATATACGGTCGTAAATCATCTTTGTTTCAGGACAATGAAGAGATTTATACTAGTAGGATTGCTTCTAGTTATAATATGTTGTGCTAACGCCGAAAACTATGACGATGATGATTACGTGACAGTTGAAATCGAATCTGACAATGTTTACAGTCCAAATTTAAGAAATAACGTGAAAAACTACAGAAACCGACGGATACTTTGGCCATACGCCTTGAACGCTAGCGGGCCCGGTAACGATGACAAGAAGGGGGCAGAGGAAGATGTAAATGATATTAAGAATTCGCAGAGAAAAGCTCGATTCGCTTTCTGGTCGTACCCGCAAAGCCCTATAGTGGACATGATGATGCAGACGGTCGCAGTCAACTACTCGCCTGTGAACTCTAATGACCCTTTTGATTTCCTGCGAGACTCTTATCCGCTACCTAAAGGTAAGATAAAGCATGTTATTACTATAATATTTAACATACTACACTATGTATCTTATACCAATAAAAGTATTACTACTACGTAAAGTAACACAGTTCGATACGTAGTCTTTACTGTTCGTTAATTATTTTCTATATCGTCACTTCTAGACTGCTCAGCTGCATCCTGTTTATGCATAATGCAAATGAATTCACACATTACCCACGAAACAATAAGAATAAGACGCATGTTATCCGATACATCTATAAAGCGTAATGCGTTGTCTGAATAAGGGAATTTTAAAACACAATAATGTTTTTCGAAACTTTAGTACGATCATGGTCGAATTTAAAGATACAAGATTACTGATTGTGTTATAAGTACTAATTGTGTCCACTTACAAATTTTACCACAGTAAATTCCAGCGCACACTCGTTACTTACTGGTAAAATAACATTCACAACCATCCACTTTAGCTATCCGAAGGAAAATAGCAGAATGCTACAGTTAAGGTACTAATCCAATTAAATAAGTCTACTTTAAATTGCTTCCATTTTTTCGGCGAATGATGGGATGATTGGTCTTCTGTCCTTGATCTGATCTAACTGAATAAGTTCTTGTACTACTGATGATATAAAATATAGAAAAAACCATTTAGGTAACCTAAACACAAGAGTCAAAGAACTAAGAAAAGCACCATGTATCTAATTAAGGTAAAGTGGTTGCTAAAAAAACTTTCGTTTACTGTTTGTTAGCAATGTTTTAGCACTAGGGTAAATGCACGACCTTTTGAAGTCTTTGAAATTAGAGTAAATACTGTAGAATAACGGGCATACGAGTAGATCTGTTGCTAATTATACTTTTTTAAAGTTAGTTTCATATGCCAGTTGGTTTATACAATTAACTGCTATCTCTATAACTGAACTGTATACAGATTATAACATGGTCTTTAATCTAAAAAGAGACAGAGCCAGTCTTTGAATTGTTGTACTCTTTCATTACAGGTTTCACTAAGGCATTAGAAGAGTATGATTACGTTATTATCGGCGCTGGAACCGCTGGTTCCGTGCTGGCGTCACGACTCTCGGAAGACAAGCCCAAAGCTACAGTCCTCGTTATCGAAGCCGGGAAATCGGAAATGCTACTTACTGACATCCCGGCACTGACGCCGTACTGGCAATTGACAGATTATGCATGGCCGTACACTATGGAACATCAACCTGGAGTCTGCATGGGTAATTACTAATTTTTATTTCGTCCTTCGTGCCGTTAATATCTATTAACCTTTTCCAATATTATACTGAAAAACTGCCCAGTTCGAGTAGCTTTAGTGATGAATATGTAAGTACGCTTCGAGTGATAGTAAACTTTCGTTAAACAAAAGTGTGTTACCAGAATTTGAATCGGTATCACAAATGCTCAAAGACCTATAACGGCTTAAGAACTTCTTAATGTGCCATCCATAAATGTTTACGATAAATGGCCACTAATGATGATACATCTCACCACTTTCGTGGCTATTTCATTTCCACGATCGCTTACAATTCTTACTGTAATGCTTGTAGTAATTGTAATGAAATAATTCTAGTTAAATATTTTTTTATTTCTATTCAAAATTTTTATATCCATACCACATAAGTGTCGTCTGTTATTGATTTTATAAGTCCAAAAAATTTTACTTTCAAAGGGGCACTTGTCGAGAAAAATTAGATTTAAAAAGCGCCTACTTTTAATTTGGGCATAACGAGCGTCCCAAATGACGTAAATACAGTTATAGGTAGTTTTAACTAAGCGTCGCCTGAATGTTGAACCTTTCTAATTATGTCACGTATATCAAAAAGGTTTCATTATTTCCGAGCATTATGTCGTTAGCTCTTAAGCTACAGGACCAGTAAGAAAGTCGAGTGAGAAAATTGAATACAGTTCGTTAACGGAATTGTATCTATGTACTTTTAGTGGAGCCAATATTTTGTGTACGTTCCAAAGACCGAGGTGACTCGCTTCCGCTACTTTCAGCATTAGTTCACTAGGTCAGCCTGCAGAGTTATATGAATAGATTTGATCAGATAATCAAATACTAAGTCGGCGGTAATATGGCTACCAATGCAATAAGTACGGAAAATATTAAACACGAACCCATTCATAATTTCGTCCACTTTCTAAATTTGCTAGTGGAAAGAAATGTTGATATTAAAGTTGGTGGATCATTTACATAAATATACGGTAAAGTCACGAGTTTCACGACGCACAACATCATTGTAGTTGTAGAAACGAAAATATTTATGCAATCTAAGCAAGATGACTTGCTTACGATACTTGATCATTTAACTTTTTACTCCAATGATATTTATACTACAAACAAGTCGTGCCATTTTAGATTAATAGAAGACCGTTTATACGTTAAGTATGAATTACTAAAACCTGAGAAGTATATAACTAATAATTTAAAAAAAATCATATTTAAACTGTAAAATTTGATAAAGATAAAGTAAACTAAATTTATGATGGATATCGGGCACTTACAGATATATCGCATGCATTTATGTCAAGTTACCCAACAGTGATGGATAAATGAGGACCTTTAAAATTACCTTCAGATAAATCACATTACGTTGTACTGTCCTGTTTCTGGATACGGGTACTATAGGGGTTATGATCATTATGAGTAACTAGATTCGTTAGTACGAGTATAAGCAGCATGTAGTTGAAATTTCTTGATACAAATAAATCGCAGTGATTGACCGTACGTTAACGAGCGTCTAAATTGACAAAGAACAGTTATTAGCACAAAAGCCTATAGTGCACGTGCAAACTACTACAGAGGCACTTCACGATCCATTATTAGTAATCTGAATCAAGCGTTACAGTTACGTCCTTATTCTTTGTCAGTGTGCGTACGAGCATCGATCGCGAGTTGAAGACTGTTTGTTTAACAATTACCCTCGTCTGCTCCAAGTTATACGACAATCAAATCGTCAAGTTAAGTTAAATTCGGGAAGAAATCACGTACTACAAATCTGATTCCCAATTATTTGCATGTATTACGAAGCCAAAATATTGTTTTAAATGTATATTCCATATAGATATTATCAAGCATTAATTTTAGACTCCACGTTGGCATCACGGTACTAGAATTACATACAGCTTTCACGTGCATGGAAACTGCCGGTCATGTATCCTTTAGGTAGCTGTGAAAGGAGTTTAGAGGCTTGCCCATATTATGCATCACGGCATAGTTTAGCTGAATAGAGAAACGTATCAGAAGATATAAAAATATACGGAATATAAATTCATAATACAGTTGTAAAATATATCTAAATTTCATTACGACATCGATTTCTGGTTTAAAGCAAATCTTATGAGTAGTATTTAGTGTTAAAAGTATGGGTTTTAATATTTACAGGAAATATGATGCGACCAAATTGGTCAACAAGTTGTGTTTCAATTTGAAGGATGTGGGTCTGATTTGGAAAAGTGAAACGACCAACTTGGTCTGTAGGAGCAGCAACGTAGCTGTGTCTGATTCCGAACTAGGCAATGGTCCAATTTGAGGTTGGTCACAGTCGTCATAAGTTGCAGTGGTCCATGCAGCACGTTTTATACTCTTATGACTATTTAAAAAAAAACTCACCCGTGATCGACTTCAAACAAAAAATACTCTTCAATTTCATGTTCGTTACAATTTCATATTAATATTTACCAGGAAGCGACGAGCAACGCTGCTACTGGCCGCGCGGTAAAGCTGTTGGAGGGTCAAGTGTCATCAACTACATGATATATACCCGAGGCAGACCTCAAGATTGGGACAGAATCGCTGCGCAAGGAAACTACGGATGGTACGTTATTCTCAACTTATAAAAGCCAATAACAACAAGTTTGTTCCGGAGGTCTTATCCTATTGAACTTAATAACAAGTTTGCGTTGATTTAGAAAAATTAATCGATTTTTATTTTAGCGTTTTATAAACTCACACAAAAGCGATTCTAATGAACATAAAAAATAGGAGACTGTATTTACTTAGTGTGGTTTTTTTAGGGAATTGACCAATGCATAAGTAGTTTTTTCTTAGAAGCACTTATTATATTAGATTTTTGCCATTTCGTTTTTCGTTCTATCCAATGACAAGTTATGTACTCAACATCCACTATCCTAACAACAAACTCTCGTAAAGTGTCACCTCAATAACGACCAATTGCCAAGGGCTTATTATGGAAATCGGAGAAAAAATGTCTAATCATTCCTAGGTTTACTTATTTCCATGGAGCTAGGGTTGAATAAGGCTTGATTGGGAACATTGAATTACTATACTGAAAAAATTTAATAACATACTGAAGTATATTTAGTGGATATATTAGGTGACAACTTAGAACTTAAGAGCTTCTTAGATGGGCTGCATCGATTACTTAATACCAAATGATATGAGTGCCCGTTTACCACTCTCATAAGGTATAGCAAAGATAAGGTTTATAGCGAGTAATTGTTTCTAACTCTATGACATATCCCAGGTTTATATGTAATATCTGTCATCCAACGAATATTAATAAGTCTATAGGTATTGTTACTACTGTTTCTTCTCCTACCATTACAGTTGCTCATGGACCTATTACATGTAATCAAGAACATCGTAGACAATTTTTTTTATATTTTATTACTTATGTTTAAATCCTTATCCAGGTCGTACAACGATGTCCTACATTATTTCAAAAAATCTGAAAGAGCTGAATTGAGAAAATATAAAAATGCTCCATACCGTGGTCGAGATGGAGAACTAACTGTGGAAAACGTACCTTTCCGGTAAGATTTCCGAAATTAAAAAGATTATGCACATGGTGTGTCATAATAAAATGTTAGTTATCTTTATTGTATCTTTGCAGAACTGGTCTTGTCGAAGCGTTCCTCGAAACTGGAAGAAATTTTGGACATCCCACCATTGACTATAACTCGCCAGATCAGCTTGGTTTTGGTTATGTACAAACAACTACTCACAAAGGTCACCGTCTAAGTGCCGCTAAAGCGTTTTTGCATAACCACAAAAGACGAAAGAATCTCCACATATTGACTGAAGCTAGAGCTACTAAAATTGTAATAGAACCGCAAACCAAAAGAGCTTATGCCGTCGAATATATTAAAAACGGAATTAAACAAACTGTTCGTTGCAGAAGGGAAATAATACTATCAGCCGGTCCCATTGCGTCTCCACAACTACTTATGTTATCAGGGGTAGGGCCTAAGGAACATTTGCAAACTCTTAGTATTCCCGTTATTAAAGATTTAAGAGTTGGAAGAACCTTATACGACCATGTTGCTTTCCCAGGAGTGATATTTAAATTAAACAGCACCAACGCTACTCTCATGGAACCTAAGGTAGCTACGCTACCAAATTTGATGCAATGGATGCAATTTGGAGATGGCCTTTTAACTACACCAGGTACTATCGAGGCAATTGGCTATATCAAAACAGCGTTATCTGATGATCCTGATAACGTCCCAGATATTGAGTTGCTTGATATGGGTGCATCTTTTACATCTGATTCCGGTGGTGCAATTAGAAAAAGCTGGAAGATTTCTGATAGAACTTTTCATACAGCGTTCAGCTCCCTGTATGGACATGACACGTGGCAAGCAATTCCTATGTTATTACATCCAAAATCAAAGGGCTTTTTAGAACTACGAGACACTAGTCCGTTTTCGCATCCAAAATTATATGGGAATTACTTTACGGACCAGAGAGATATAGAAACACTCAAAGAGGCTGTGAAATACATTATTAAAGTAGGAGAGTCAGAACCGTTTAAAAAGTACGATGCCAAGTTGCATTTGGCTCCATACCCCTCGTGCGCAACTCATCCGCCTGGATCTGACTCGTATTGGGAATGTGCGATAAGGACGATGGTAATATCTCTCCATCATCAAATTGCAACATGCAAAATGGGACCTCCTACCGATCCCGACGCAGTAGTGGATCCTGAACTCAGAGTGTACGGAGTAGATGGACTCAGGGTAGCAGATACAAGTACCATACCCTCAACTATTAGTGGACACACTGCTGCTCCGGCAATTATGATTGGTGAAAAGGCTGCAGACATGATAAAAAATTCTTGGTCAAATGTAATATCGTAATTTATGCTAGTAATATTTTAATAAAAATATGTTTAAGGTAAATATGTATTTTCTTCTAGTCGCATCCAGAAAATTAATTTCCAAATAACATAATTTCATTCATATGCGGACATCAAAGTAATTCAGCCGGATTATTTTAGGTGTGCACAAAAAAAACCTTAGATACAATTTCTGACGACTACATAGAATTGGAATAAATGCCCCGTTGTATTTGTTTGAAACTCAAATTCTAATGACCGAGGATGAGGGCGGCAAATAAATCGTTAGCTGAAATCCGATTTCATTTATGCGTGTCAGTAAGTATAGCGCCCGGTTGTAACATTTTAAGGACCAAAATCCGATAACAAAGGATTTTTGTATATGATTAAGCTTTTTCTGTGTAGGTACCCGGATTGCGTACCACTGATTGATTAAATGCCATTGTAACGATGAAACGAATTCCGAAAATTTATTTATTAAATCCTTGACTTAATTTATTAATTGTTTCAGTTGCTTGTATATAACATTGACTCTAAAATTGAAGATTTCAAACCTTAATTTAAGGAAGAAAAAAAAAGATATTTATGGAGAGTTTCTGATACTTCGCACATTAGAGAAAAATTCTGTTTTTTAAGAAAAATCACAATTATACCATTTAAAACGAAATTCGTATTAAATGATGTAAAAAATGTGATAATAATTACTATTTGTATTAAATGATTTAATTATGAAAATAATAGTACTTCCACTAAATTCTCAAATGAAATATAATTACGATACTTATATCACAGAATCAGAAATAGAATATTTCGCAGCTGACATATTAACTTAACGTAAAAGAATCACTCCCACGCGGTACTCATTAATTAGGTACCTGTACTATAAATTCTCGAAATTTCTACTGTTATTTATCATATAGTGTGAATAGTTACAGTGAGAGAATATTGTTTTTAATAACTCTATCTATTACAAAGCTATGTGTACTTTTGTTAAATATCAGAAATTTAAAAAATCTCAGATATAAAAATATATAAAAATAGATCGAAAAATCATTTAGATATTTACATAAGTATGTATAGTAACAAAATTGTTTCCCAATAACTAGCGATTTTGCTTTATTTACAAGCGTACTTAGAACCTACGCGTACTATCGTGTAAAAAAAATAATGTGTCCACTACAAACGTAAATACGTAATTGTTCTAAAATGAAAAGATTGAAATTGCTTGCACCTTCAATCCGCTTGCCAATTAGAATAGACAGTGTTTGTAAAAAGAAAATAGGAAAAGCGCTGAATTTCAGTCGAGATAAAGTAGTAAACGCGTTTAGTTCAATGAATGGGAGGGAAGCGCAGTCGCCCACGCCACGTCGAGCGCGCGAACGTTGGAACGCGCTCCGCGCTCCTCTCAACAAGTGAAACCGGATTCACTCTAAATACTTATACCTATCCGTAATAAGCGTAAAGTTTTTGAACATTTCAGTGACGGAATAATGAAGTGACGTTAAAGTGCAAATGAAAATGTGGTAACCGACATTGCATGTTTCGCAAACAGAAACGCATTTACTGGCATTTATTTACGAGTATATAGTATTACTTATTTTTTCAGTAGATACATATATCGTTCGATTACCAAAAATGTACTATGAAAAGTATTTTTCAGAATGTCGCCTGTGTATCAGATCAGATATAAAGTTAAATAATCAATTATTAAATTCAAACGTTTCTCTTATTTTGAAGTTAGTCCCCCTCGATCAATTGAACGTTGACCTCTTAACATAAATAAAATAAATATTTATGTGCTTAGGTCTTTGACAGGTATTGTTAAATAAACTTACATTTTATTTCAATTTATGCTTAAATTGAAGACATTTTGAATATCACGATTTTTTACCGCAGTATTTCAGAAAATAATAATTGTTTTTTAAAGTATTTGAAAGTATTTATTTCAAAATCAAAATCATAAATCAATAAATTATAGTGAGTCAATGCGTAATAATAGGTATTTATAGCATATATTTTAAGCATAATTTAAAAACAGAAAGATTAAAAAGTCCAGTATTAACGTTGTTCGAAATTAAACTAAAATAATAACAATAAAATTCGTAGGGTAAAGTAAACCAAGTAGCTTGTATATGCCCAGCGCTTGGAACTAGAGGAAAGCAGCATGACTGCTTTGCAACAAAAATAAATATAACATCAATTAATGACAGAGCGACAAACCACGTTTTCCCTTTAAATTAAATCAAAAAATTATGACGAGGCGGACGAAAAGTTTTGGAATTTATTCAGGTTCGTGCCTCACGGCGAAATAATAAAGCAAACTTAACAAAAGGATGCGGTCATTCAAACTCGACGTGCTAACGAACAGAACTTCATACAACGTTTAAATTCGGCAAATGTAACGTAACAGACAATCCCAAAAGCATAAATTAATAACAAGCAAGATACTTTTTTGAAAACTTGACAGTTTAAATATTACATATTTTTTACATTAAATACCTTCAATGTCAAATAGATATCATATTATTTATTGGCAAAAATAGACGTAGAAATCGCTGTTAGTGAACGCTACACATGTTCTTCAAATCTACTTACTATTTCTAGGCCCAAATATTGGAGGGTTGGGCGTATATTTTATATAATAATAGTTAATATTGATTTTGTCTAGTGCAGAATATAACACAGCAAAAATTTGTTTCTTAAATACGTACATTAAAATAAATTGAAAGTCATAAACGAAAGCTTTTTCTCCCCATTATCTCCGAACTTTATAGATTCAGCTCATCTAACAGAACTATATACAATCAGCCATTTTGCAAATTTTATCGCTATCGTTTCCATAAATTTCATTACTCTAGAACTACAATCTCTGAGCATGCGACTTAGACGATATAATAAAAACCACGGCAACTGTTGATGTCTCTATAAAGAGCTTTCACCTTTAGTGCGATCAATATGAGATCTGTTATACACTATGATCGTATTCTAAAAAAAATATATTTTAGTCGGTGTTCTATGATTGTGAATCATAGTATATTCCGTTTCTACTAATATTAGTAACAAAAATTACAATTTGCTATGAAATATTAAATTCATACAGGTTTATTGTATTCATGTTATAAAAAAGTTTAGTGATTTGGATGTAAGCATACATAACTTTTTTTTATCTGTATAAGAGTAGCAAACGGGCATGCTATTCACCTGGTGTTATCACTGCCGCCCATGACAACTGTAACCAGCTTCAAACTGAACCATTGTCCGGTCCAGGGTCGGTAACG
>DWHE01000302.1:0-11160 GCA_018247495.1 Satarupa nymphalis | reverse complement strand
CAGTAGTTGATACAAAAATCAGTTCAATCAAGTTGGTCGCTTCATTTATCCAAAGCGTGCGTTCACACCCTTCAATCTACAACACGACTCGCAAGAGTTGCTTCTCAGCAGAAATAGGTGTGGTGGTGGTACTGACCCGGTCAAACTAAGTTGCGTTTATATTGGCTGATAGAACGAATTTCTTCTATATATAAGGTAATAGTTTGTCCAGTATTTTCAAAAAGAAAGTTAAAACTTTCACTACCTCAATAGTATTTCGTGTCGTAGACTCACACCTAACACTAGACAACTTATCATAATAGTCAGTCATTCCTCTTTAGTTTTGTCACTATTGTAATCGATCCCTTTTCTCAATTTTTCCTTTTTTTACTTTCGCCTTTCAATTATAATAATTATCCCTAATTAAATATTGTCGTTTTAAAATGTTTTACTTTATTTTATATTACACTCTAGGTGACCTGATGGATGTTTTATTGTTCAACTATAAATGTCTAAATAACGGTGAAAACCGCATCAATTCTTAAGAAATCTATTACATAATCAAAACTCGCAATAAAAGTATCAGTATGAAATTGTATCCCCTATTTTACACAATTAGACGACGAATTGTGGCAAATGCTAAAGTAGATGTGTATTTATTTTCTTTAGTTTTTTTTTTGTGCTAAATGGGTGGATATTTATTTGGCAGATAAATGTCTGTACTACGGTCCTGGGTGTTAATTTGTTTTCTGTATGTCTCCGCCACCCGCAACACAGGATGTGAACAACAACCTAATTCGGGGGTGTGAGTGTGGAAGTTATTATTTGAACGTAACGCGAAAAATATTTATTAAACCCTAACGTTTACACTCTTTGTAGGTTTATTTAAAATAAAACAAAACTGTGTTTGCTTAGTAAGTTTATTCTTCGATCGTATTGAGTAGATTTCTGTTTAATACTATATAGGATATTCATATTTCGCAGAGTTAATTTATTTTACAAGCTTCGACTTTTATTGACATTCAGAAGTCTTTACTTTTCTTTTTTTTAATTTCTTTATTTGGTTAGGCCTGATGAAAGTGTTATAAATTGAAACACTATGTTTATGTATATCTTATATACTTATGTTTATCTAATATGTATTTCGTTGTTATGTACAATGCACTATTTTTCGGTCGAGAAATTTCAGTCTTAGGGCGACACGGAATGGTACAGTAAGACAGCTGGACCAATAATTTCCGAGGGTAGCTGTCTTTGGCAGAGGCCTCTCAATTTCTCAACCCGTATACATTTACATTTTTATTACATTTATGATACATTTACAAAATTTTAACATTTCATGTTCGCTAATGAGTGCTAGGTATATTGGGAGCCCGATTATATTTGCCACAGCGATTTTTATTGCTTCCTCCAGTAGGGTTGGTGGTACGTTAATAAAAACAATAAAATTATACGCCAGAAGCAGTACGTAATACGCGAACTTGAAGTCTACGATCATGGATAAATAAATATTTACCTTTAGGACTGTTTGTTGCAGACTTAAGTTTAAAGAAAGTTTGAGAAATTAGAATATATTATACGTACATATCAACTTTATGTGAAAAAATATCTGATGGTGGAAACCGCATCAAAGTTAAGCACCTACTTAAAATCTGAAAAAAGTTTCAATGAAAAATTACATGTCGGAAATAGGTGTTTATTATCATTATAATTTTTTTGTGACGAATTTTAAGGCAGGTGATTTTTTTCCACAAAACAATCTTTGTCGTTCTCGTTTATGCCCCTTAGGGGTTACATTTGAAAATATCGCTTCTTAATGAGTCTGTATATCGCCAAAACCAACTACGGTCCAAATTTCATGATTCGGTATAGATTGCGGTTGATTACATTGCGGTTCATACTGTGGTTGATACAAAATCAAAAGTTGGACGCGTTTCTCCAAAATCAAATGGAACTTGTGTTTTATTACGTAAAATATACTTTATAGTTTTTCTTGTACTAAAATGCCTCATAATTATTCTAGCGCATTCTGCCTTCGCTTCAAAATGAACTACGGGAATGCAGTTGCGATGATACTGTTTTCCATTCGAATGCGCGGTGATTTCTACAATCTTCAGCTTTATTACATTGAATGTTTCAGTCTCTTCGAAGTACTTTCATTCCGTTTTTCTATTTTAAATTAAACTACCTGAGCCCAGGGTTTTATCCGTATAGTGTATAAAAATATAATTATATAATAGGTACTCTTACAATTTTTACTATATATTATACTAGCGACCTGCCCCGGCTTTGCACGGGTGCAATGCTGTTTTCTCCACTATTTAATGGATGTTATTATACATATAAACCTTCCTCTTCAATCACTCTATCTATTAAAAAAACCGCATTAAAATCAGTTGCATAGTTTTAAAGATTTAAGCATACATAGGAATATAGGGACAGAGAAAGCGACTTTGTTTTATACTATGTAGTGATAATGCATAATAACTTACTTAACTGAAAGCGAAACTTCTTATTGTGCGTTTCCCGCATTTCATTACGGTCAACAGTAGGCAACTATATGAAGAGTATTAAATAAAATCAATAGATGTAATGGAAAGGCCGTATTGTATCTTACGTGTTTGCTAATTAGGCGCATTAAGGCGCGGGGCGGGGGGGATGGGTCAGGCGAGGCATGCACGGAGCCGCGCCTGTCTGGCTAATTGAATTACAGCGGTAATTTACTGTCCGCAGGGAGGATCAGTTTTGCTTTAAACTACGCTACTTAAAACCTAAGGCTGATTTTATTACAATAAAAAAATCTCAAGCGTTTATTTGAGTTTAAAAATCCAATTGCAAATATATTGGGCGGCCTAGGACCTGTCTTACAGGGCATTCACTCTTCCACCAATACCTCTCAAACGAAGAAACTGATTAGAACAAAAACAATACTTGATTTAAACAATCTATACAATAATAATTTAAATATTTACATGTACGTATGTGTGTGGGACAGAGAGTATGTAAGTAGATAGTGGAACTAATGTTTTTTGTACCAATAATAATTTTAGATAAGGTTAGTTAAAGGATAGTAGTTTAATTTAGAATTATGCTAATTTTACAAACCAAGAGATTCGATAGTAAGTTGGTGTTTTATATAAGTCCGGACGCTACAGTGTCAAGCACAGAGTTGACAGGTTGTACGAAATTGCGGTGACGCTAATGGCCGCGCGAATTGTGATCGCGACTCAACAACTCGTGACCGAAGCTAATGTAAATAACAGGTTTGTGGCTCCTTTCGTCATCGAGGCATATCAGACGTGTTGCAATAAAAAAAGTGAGTACATATTACAGATGCTGGCAGCCTCGCTTACAGCGGCATAGTAAGTGTGAGACACTGTGACATCAGCCAATTGCTCTTTAAGGGAATCTTTGCAAGAGAGTTGTTAATTTCAATGAGTTTAATAATGACAATCGAGTAGTATTATTTTTTCAGTTTGTTGCGCGTGTTGTTGGTATTCATGGCCGCTGTGATTTGGCGCTGTTTTAGAAAATTGATTAAAATATGCTTCTTCCTCTTAAAGAAAGTTGGTAATTCGTCCGAAAATTCTTCTGGATTTATTTGTAAATAAATTTTTATGTTATAATTAAGAGATGATAAATGTTTTCATCAGTACAAGAACTGGCATTGTCGTAAAAAGCATTTCTTATATTCAAATCATGATAGAAGTTCCATAAGGAAGAAGTAAGTGTTAAAGGTAATGTACTTATAATAGTACTCGTAATGTGCACTGTGATGTTGTCCCTGTTTCAGGTATTCATCTACTTCACTGAATGTTAGGCGGGTTAGCTGATGAAAAATAAAAGACGTATAAAGTAAAAATCTTCTCCATTCCGTAACTTCCGTAAAGAGGATGCACCTCGCCTCCCCTAATCGTCCGCTCTGTTGCTTCCGCGGTGTATCAATTAGGGGATGACACTTCTTATAAATCATCTCGCTACAAACGATTTGTTATCGTGCGCTCGCCAACAGTGTTCGCCATCCATCACCACAGCTTCTGACAGCGTGTACGCTGCTGTGTGCGATGTTCGAGGCGTGAAATATTCTAACAACGCGCGACTCGGTGGTCGATTGGACGGGGCAGTTCATGTACATTGTACATGTGTTGTTATTGTTCAAGCTGTCTCACAGATTATGTATTATGACTTCAAACAGGCGTACGGTAAGACTGAGGTTGCTAGTATTGTATCATTAATTAATCTGTATGCCACAGTTTAAACCTAAATATATCAGCTCTTGCGTTGTGGCATATACCTATATATACGTTTGACGGTGGCGCTTTGCAAGATAAGGAAATCGATCTGACCTGTCCGGAGGTCCTTCTACGGCATAAATATTATTAACATTTCTATAACTACTAGCCTTGGAAGCGTGTAAAGGGAAGTTATAGTACTCATAATAGTAGAGCAAGCTTTAAATGGTAATTCATAAACCATGGTCGCACTATGTACTACACTTAGCAACTGTGAAATTGCAAAACGCTCGTGGTACTTCTCTGCACCTCTTAATACTTTAACTGCATGCTGTTTTCTAGTTCCATGCAATGAAAAAGTCCGTAGGTTTTTAAAACCCTGAAAGCGCTAACGGCTCGCGGGAGAGCGCTCCAACTTGGCTTCTGCTATTGTCGTCAGTTTAGTAGAGCCTTACTTCTTTGTATCTTTTTGAACCTCTTTTGATACGTTTTCTTTGCTTTGCCCATCTGAGTGTTTAAGATTGCATCTAACTCACATGATGCTTACTTAGTATACAGCTCATATCTAGATTGTCTAATGAGTCTTTGTTGAAGTAAAAAATTTGAATATTTTATTATTATTAGATTAAGCAAACTGGAATGCACTTTACCTGGTGGAAAAGGCAGCCCGTGACGACTAAATCAATATCAAGATTTACTATTGCCCTTATCGAATTCGGTCACAGTCAAGTCAGTCGAGTTATTTATTATGTGCAAAATGACCTCTATAAATCTTATTATATATTAATTACGTGTCACCTTGTTTGGTCGCGATGAACTTCTCAATTAATGAACCGATTTTAATCAAATTTTGCAGACTGTGTGCAGTTTGATCTAACTTGAGAGATAGGATAGTTTATATCTCAATTTACTGTCACAATATTTTTATTGCAAATTATTTGTTTATTATATGTAAGAGTTATAATTATCTGTGAGATTCGTAAGATCCTAACAGATGGCGGTGTAGGTAATTCATCGGGTGGATTGAAGAAGTGTCCAATAGGTGGCGCTATGTTAGAAGTACAAATATATTGTGTTAGTGATACGAAGTTCACCAGGTCATCTAGTAAGTTAATATAATGTAGCAAAATAGAATGTCGGTTATCGTTAAGTAGGTGATGATGGTCTTTAAAAAACAGTTGGCTAGTAAATCCTCTCATATAAATAGTTAAACACATTTGCTTCTCTGCGAATCTAATGCACATCTCCGTGTGACTCGGCGTGTCATCAGATTGTGTAATCTTCTTCACAACCTGTCAACTCATCAAGTACTCAAAAGTCGGAGGAGATCATTAAGCTAATCAACGTAAGAGGCTCGTGTAGTTTGAGACTTTTATTCATCGGCGCAATTGCCGTGAGGTATCTGAAATTATCTTATAATGCTATTGAATTATGATAGTTCAAGTGTTTTGTTTGGTTTCCCGCAGGCTGGGCGTGGCCGGGAGCGACCTTGGCCCGTTGCAGGCTTCATTCGCTGCAGTGTGAAATTACTCACTCCATTATTCAATGAAATAATTCACGCTTATAATGTTTCGCCGGGCTGTAAGAATAATGGAACTGGCATTGAATTTATATGTACATTTAATTATACACAGTGCTCTTTGTTTTTCCTTTATTTTAAAGAGCACGACTCGAATATGGAAGGGTTATAATAAAATATAATATTGTAATAACTCTAGTTGAACGATTTGTGAAAAACACAGCCTATACGCTCACAGCCCGGCAACAGGATCCCCGTGTCGCGTGTGGCGTTGCCACACAACACGATCACAAACACACGACACCCAAGATATTTGTTATCTCCGTATGTGGGGAACGTGAGATATAAATAACACCACTGTCCAACTATGTAGCCCACGCGTCGGACATATTAAATAAAAAATACAAAACACTGAATCTTTTACAACATACGTGTTTATAACTTGAAGTCCTAGCAGTAAGGAAACGGCCTTGCTTATGTACGTATAATATTAATAGGTGATATTGCATAAAACAATTTGGTTGCAGAACGAAATTACAGGTGACCTATTTTGCAAAATAGTTCAATGGATGATTTCCCTTTGCGCAAATGAGTGGCGCCCGCAGCGAGCCAAGGTCGGCCGCGTCGCTCGATACTGCAATGATGCGGCCCGGGAGAGCTTACCCTCCGCCCGACCACGCACGTGTGGGACGTGATCAGCTACGGCCGCTTCTGGACAAGCAGCCGCGGCGCTTCTGTTTGAATGCCATCACAATGACACTCGAGGCATTTTAAATTAGTTCCCTGAGGTACGTACAAGGCATTGTTTGCAGTTCGGAGTATTGCGCCGATGACGTCTGTGACCAATATCAAACTGTCAAATAATTTCCAAAAAATACGCCACAATAATCGATAGATTGCAGTGATCACTCGATATTGGAAAATTATAAAACCACTTATTTTATGTTTTATTATTACAGTAAAATCTCTATCATCATGCCATTTGAATGTGATGTAAGCGGCGCGGCGGGCGCAACCGTGCGTGTAATACGCGTAAACAACGATCCACAATGACGGTAAAGTGTTCAATGCATCGAAGCCCGCAGTAGGCCAAGGCCGCTGCAGCCAACCCTCTCCGTCCCCCTGCACCGCGCCCCCGCGTGCCGCGATGTAAGTACGCAAGGAACGTCACTGACAACGCTTATATAGAAATGTTATTTATTGGATAAAACTGATCGATTCACTATTTTCTTGTTAGCAGATTTGTGGTATGGACCGCACAAACTAAACCACAACCGAAAAATATGTTTTAATGGTGCGGCTCCAAGTGCGGGGCCTGTATCATCGCTTCAAAAACAAACTTTTATATTGCCCGAGGGCTATAACATCGGGTTCGAGCGGGAAGCTCATAGCCAAAAGTCCAATATTGAAATACTGTTTGGCTTTCATTGACTAGCGAATGTTAATGAATACAAATAATACAATAGCAAACGGGCATGCAGTTCACCTGGTGTTAAGTGATCAACACAAATGGTGATCAACCTCAAAACGGACCATTGCCCAGTTCGGAATAGGTCACAGCTGAATCGCCAAGTTGATCGCCACAGTTATCCAAAGCGTGCCGGCACCCCTTTCAAACCGAAACACGACTCGTAAGAGTCGCTCCACAACAGAAGTAGGTGGAGGTGGTACTGACCCGGACGAACCCGGATATGTCCTACCAAGATACCTACTACATGACGATTTATAATAATTCGCTAATACACTTACGCAGACACATAATTGAAATTATAACAAATTAGAGTAATAAGTTTTGGACTGTAAAATTTACTAGGTGGATAGTGACTAGTATAGCCGTTTCCAATGTTTAAATAAAAAAAAGTATTACAAAATTATGCACCTACATTTATTGCCAAAAATGATCGCAGCGGAGTGAAGCCCGCAGCGTGCCAAGGTCGCTGCGGCGCTCCGGGCTCGCACCGCTCCCCGCACGGCCGCCGCAATCATCGACCGTTATTGATGAAAATGACAGCCATCAATCGCGAAATGTCTCCCGCAGTTTGGGCCTGCATATTTAACTAGACGGAACTCGGAGTAAGTAATAACGCAGCCAAACAAATAAAGCAGTAGGCGTTCTTACCGGAACGGTTTGTCGCAGGTAATCTTTAGCCAAAGGTCATGAAGGTAAAGAAAGAGTACCTAATAGGCAGCGCTGTAAAACGCTTTACACATTCACTAGGAATAGGTCTTCTCCTACGGGAGGCTCTTCATTTTGACCACAACCTGCACGGTAGTACGTAGACTGTTACATGACACATACGTCACATACCTAGCGGTCGGTTTTGAAGCAGCCTTTGAAACGCTTTGAAAAGTCATAAACAGCCCGCGCAATATTTCATGTTTCCAATTCCGTGTTTGTTTTAAAGCTGCGACACGTAACATTTTAGAAAAAAATGCAGCGCTCTATTTAGGCATGACTTGGAGGCCAAATAGTCTCTATGCCATGCTTCAGAGCGCCGCTTTTGTTCCAAATATTGAACCGCAAAGAATTCTTGCTCTTTGAGCGTGATGTAGGTCTTCAAATACGCGCATACATTTTTTGAGTCGCTGCCAACATTCCCTGCTTCATGTCGACAGCGGCCATAGCGCCGGCTTATGTCGTATTTTCTGCGACTCCTAATTTTAGTAGCAGCAGCAGCAGTAGTATTTTGACAAATGAAATGGTTTACAAAGTACGTCAGGATTACTTCATAAGGGAAAAATGCTCGGAAAGACTTTCGTTTTATTTTTATAATCATTTTAATGGAAGCAGCTAACTGGCAGACACTTGGTCTGGAGTGGCCACTGCGACTACTCCTTTACATGACCGTTAAAGTTTGAATCCTGTCCAGGTCAATGTCGGTCATAGATTGGAAATGTATTTTCGCTTCATGTGTATGTTAGGGCAGACTTCAGAGTGACAATTCAAAAGATAGGACTAATATGGAATGCCTCGTCCTTAAGAACAAGCTCTACAGACTCGAAAGCGATATAAATTGATAAATCTGACTTTTATTTTAAATCAATTGCCGTTGCGTTATGTAATATATTAGTATTGCGGTGTTATCCGCTATTATCTAAACAGAAAAATATTTATAAAACATAAATAAAAATTTGTGCACACATAAATGAGGTAAGATGAGCTTTCTTGATTCAATTCTTTATTTTTATTTTTCCAAATGTATTATACGGGCATGCAATTCACCTGCTGGGCTGGTTAGTGTAACTGTGTTGTATCATATTCTGCGCGTGCCGGCACCTATACCTTACATACAACACTACTTGAAAAAAATTCTATGTTAATTGCGAAAGAAATTCATATAACATTTTATAAATGATTAAGTATCTAGTAAGATGCAAATTTACTTAAACTGATAAGATCAGAAGTGGTCGAGGCGGTCGGAGGAGCGCTCGGTGTGTCATTTTAAAAGGATCTCAGAAAAAACGCAGTCTCGCAACAAGCTAACAAGTTGGAAACTAGTGCAAGTTTTCCCGCAGACGCCCTTTGATATAGCTGAAGATTACGTTAACTTCAATGAACTTTAATCATGTCTGATCGTTCATAAGATACGAGGTATGTAGGCTGCTCGACTTTGGAATGATTTACCCGAGGCTTTGAGAAAACCCCCAGAAAATTTACATTTAAGAAAAAAGTTCTGGCTCACTCATTCCATAATTAGTATATGTATTTCAGTAAATAAATTTATACGTCCTTTTTCCCTTTGCCTTTGTTTCCTTTCTTTCTTACCGCTTTCAATGTTTTCTCAACCCCCAAAGGTGACTGGTAGATAGGTAATGCTTTTAGCATTAAATCCGCCTTTGTTCCTTTACTTTTAAGTATAGGAGTAAGAAGTATAAATAAATAAATATTTAGTAATATTCAGCAGTAATCAAACTTGGGCCACATTCCATACAACTGTATCAATGTTTAGTGACTGTCCAAATACAATGTCACCCTTACTTCACAGGTGGTTCAAGTAGGTACGCAGCGTAACGCTTTTCTTATTTTTCCAAAAATGACAAGGCAATAATAAACATACCAAGATTGTAAGTCACTAGAATTTGATGAATCAAATTTAAAAAAAAAAAACGTATTAGATATAACTAGCATTGAAAAAGCAATGTTTATAAATATTTGTATGTAATGTACATTGTAAGAAGATTATTTTGACAAATGGTCCCTCATGTTTTTGTTAACAGCTTGATGGATCTACTTTTGTACGCTCGTTGATCACTATTATCGCAGTCAGGACATTCTTTAAAGTGGTAGCGTTGTCATGGAATTAGTTAATATAGCGGCTGAACAATGTACCTTTAGTGGCCGTAACCGACATCTTGAAGGGTGTCAGCGTCGGATTGCACAGATCAAATGAGGCGGCCAACTTGGTCCTCCCGAGTGGCAGCTCAGCTACCGACCGAACGAGACCATGTTATAGCTTGAAGTGTTAAGGTTGTCATGAGCTGCAATGATCACTTAACACCCTTTTATATTTATTAAAAAGTCCACAACTACCTACCGTCTGGTGTATTGGAAAAGAAAATAAAAATTATGTTAAATAATAATAATACAGGTGACCCGTAGGCCTGTTTGTTGGCTTTTACAAACAAAAAAAATATGATGGTACGATTGGAACGTTACGTTGTCGTACCAACTTAATGTGACGATAGATGTACATTGCATCTCTCGCCCTCTCGTCAGCCACCGGCGGAGGTCGCCAGCTGTCAGCGACGGGAGCGACCTCCATTACGGAGATTACGTGCACACGGTGAGCGCTTTTACTGTTACGAAGGGGAAAAGTGAAAATTAGTATTGCCATAGACAAGGACACGATGTTTTGGAGTGAGTATCGGCTAAGGGTGGTAGTGACACATAAATCAGCTTTTTTATGCTGTAAATCAGTTTTTGCGATTCGGTTTAAAGCACACGCCTCGGATAAATGAGGCGACGAACTTAGTCCTCAGGAGTAGCAACGCTGGTTTGACCGATCTCGAAACGGACAATAGTTCAATTTGAGGTCGGTTACAGTTGTCAAGGGCTGCAACGATCACTTAACACCGGGTGAATTGCATGACAGTTTGCTACTCTTTTAACAATAAAAAAGTTGTCCTTAATTTATTAAAAAATAAGTTGTCTTTTGGGTGAGTCCCAAGAGCGCTGGCGTCATAGTCGGATGGCTAGCCGATTCCGAACTGGGGCAAGTGCGGGCCATCTTATTTGTTGACTCGCCCAACCGTTTCGACAGATGCTGGCAAAATATAAGAGACCTAATGCCCCTTAGTTTCAGAAGTACGTTGGGCCGAGTTGGACCGTCTCGTTTATTAGTCTGCTGGCATGCCCAACCGTTCCTATAACATGCACGCGGAAAATCAGGTCTCTCTGCGACGACACTGGACGGTCCCGCATAATGTGCC
>DWHE01000301.1:0-11172 GCA_018247495.1 Satarupa nymphalis | reverse complement strand
CCTAATTCTGCTGTGAAGCACCTCTCGCGAGTTCTGTTTCAGTTTGAAGGGTGTGTGCAGCCACGCTTTGGATAAATGGGGCGACCAACTTAGTCCTCAGGAGTAGTAACGCAGCTGTGACTAATCTCGAAGTGGACAATAGTCCAATTCGAGTGGTTACAGCTGTCATGGGCTTCAGTGATTACTTAACACCAGGCGAATGCAGTTCGCTACTTTTACAGAAATAAATTATTGTATGTTATTAAATCTGCAACGCATCGGTGACTCAACTGGTGTTGCCTATTTTCATAGGCGACCGTGACCACGTAACATTTGGTAACCCTGTTTGCTGACTTCCTAAGCATAATTTTTTTTAAACTTTCTTTTTCTTGCATTTTGGTTTTAGGATTAGTAACGTAACCCTGTTTTCTCACGAGACTGCAACGTGGCTAATCGTACTAACGGACCTCGTTCCTACTTTAATGGGAAGTGCGAACTCGACACTTGGCGTTATAGCTCCTTCTTATCCCACTTCGTTGAACGTATTTATTCTGTTATTTTAAAATCCATTTCGAGAATTTGATTGCAAAGAACGTTTAACGATAAGAACGATTGATAAGTAACATTTTTTAGGGATATGCTTATCTTATTTTGAAAAACATTTTTTTAGGTAGGTTAGGTAGGTTCGAACAGGTAGGTATCATCACTACATCTGTTTTTGCTGTGAAGCAACTCTTGCGAGATGTGTTTCAGTTCGAAGGGTGTGTGCTGGGATGCTTGGAATGAGACGACTGGTTTAATCATTAGGAGTAGCAATGCATCGGTGAAATATCCTAAACTGGACTATCCACTAATATATCGGTTAAATTCATCTCTTTTAAGGGTAGTAATCCTTAAATCCATTTGGACAAAGATTTGCTTGACAGGCTGCGATGGTATTACTGACCCGATCGAACCAGGATAAGTAGGTAGGCATAGTTCATGCATATGTTATACCTATCTATATCTATACGCCCACGCCATAGGCTTGTCATTCGTTTTAATTGAACCGGGTTTCACTTCATGCATACTCGTATGTTAAACTTAGCTATACTGCAACATCCATGATATAGGCATGCTGTCATTCGTTTTAATTGAACCGGGTTTTAATTACAATAAAATGATGTCCGTGAAATTCGGTTAGCTCGCTTTTCGACATGTTTATTGCGGGTCACGGAGCGCTCAAGCATTCATTATAATATGCAAATGTGATGTGCGGTATGTAAGCACAGCGGAAGCCGCGTGTAAAAGTTATATGTTAGCTCTATCTCTATAGCATTGAGCTCAAATATCACATGTTATAAAAATCACACATCTAGATTGAAGGTTAGTTGTAACTTAAATACGTGATAAGATCCGAAATGAGCTCTCACCGACATAGCTCTCAGAATAAGCTGGCTAAAGTGGCAATGGGCAGGACCTATCCGGCAGGCAGAGCATGTAGAACCTTTCCAGGTTCGACAGGGTCAGTACCACCACCAAACCTATTTCTGCTGTAAAGCAACTTGCGAGTTGTGTTTCAGTTTGCAGGGTGTGGTTGGCGACATGCTTTGGATAAATGAGGCGCCCAACTAAGTCTTCAGGAGTAGCAACGCAGCTGTGACCGATCTCGAGATGGACAATGGTCCAATTCGAGGTTGGTAACAGTTGTCATGGGCTGCGACGTTCGCTTAACACCAGGTGAATTGCATGCCCGTTTGCTACTCTTATAACAATAAAAAAAACCGATAACCATGAAATTGGCATGTACTTATATGTATTTTTTAAGCAAGCAGGACAAAGTCTGCCGGGTTCAGCTAGTAATAAATAAAAAAATAATATAAGCAGCAGACGAAGAAATGTTAATAGGATAAATGTCACAAATCTCATAATACATGATTTTAATTTCCTTAGCGCAGAGGGAATGCAGAACTATCATCGAATAAAATCCTACGGTGTTCCCCTGATTGCCTGTTATCGGGACACGGGGGCGCTCTCGAATTCGTTTCCCGATGGCATTTAGTCGCCGCCACCCGAGGGACCTGGGACCTAACAGGGATGAAACTGGACTTTTTCGATCCAGGCTTTTTTTAAGGGGCACCCGGGAACACGAGGTGCATGGCACCTCGAGTACCTAATTACTAGACCATGGAAGTTCTCGTGCCCACCACCAATGCCTCATTTATGGGGGACGCTGGACGTTCTATTCTCTTATTGCGAATTGGGACATAAGAAGATATCTCTTCCCTCGCCGCAACTTCCTTTTTCAAAATTTATTTGGAGAAAAATACAATAGACAACGGTTTGACCACACCATGACCATCTTATATATGGGACGACCAGCTTAGGATTATATGCTTTAGGATATCTCAAGCATGCCGCCACCTACACCCTTCAAAGTAAAATAGAACTCTCAAAAAGAAAAAAACAAACTTGATGGTCGCACTGACCCGGTTAAACTTGGATATATTCTTTCACTTCTGAATAATAAACAAATAACATTATTATTACAACGACATGGCGAAGGTTTTCAGACTAGCATTCGATTTCATATAAGACACGACAAAGTATAAAGCCATGGTTTAAATAAAATCGTTGTGAGATGATTCTCAGAACGCATCGCGCCAGTAAACTCGTACTTTCCCCAAGAGCCCCGCCCGTCATTCAATATCATGTTAGTGAGTGTAAAGCGCTTGAAAATACTCTACGCGTCGACATATTTTATAAACTGTTATAAGTAGCATATAAATACGCTATTTTGCATTTTAAACAAGCCTACATAAATATTGTCGCGCGCCCACACTACGTGATCGAACGTATGAATGAACGTGTAAGCGCTCTCAGCCAATTCTACTATGCGATATTGTATGTATGCATATAATTTAAATTTTATACTATTAATTTATGTTCACGCATTAAAGCGAAAAAGTACTGATTGTGAAAATTGCACAACGGTGCCTAGTCTGTAAAGCGAGTAGATGTTTTTGCTATAAGTGTATTGAACACTGCTGTTTGGAAATAACTCTATTAACGTTTATGTATTGTTCACATATTGCGGCAGAACTCATCGGATCCTTATAAATCACTGAAATATTTAACAGCACCTTCGAAAGATTGTGATGTGTTAATGCGACATTTTTGGCATACCGACGTAATTGAGTACGATAATACGAATTGAAATGACAGCCGCGCAATTACAAAACCATTAATAAACAAATCCAAAATATTGAGGGTGGTAAAATGAAACTGAAATCGTCGAACGATTGAATTGCGGTATATTCGTATGTAAATTAATACAAATAAAATAAACAACAGGGTAAATTTACAAGTTTTTTTACTTTCGTGAAAGAGCCTACGTGCATTGTATAATTTATACAGTTTGTTTCATTATAAATTAACGAGACTGCAATAAAATTAAACCTTTTCTCGATTCAAGGAACAATTAAAGCGGTCGTTTCGGCACTGATAGATTTATATTAAAATCGACAGGCCTTCTACAAGGGTATAAAGTGAATCTGAAGACACGATGATGATTGTATTTAGATTCTTCAATAAAAATAAGTCCAAGTAAAAAAGGATTACACAGAATCGCAGGCAACCTCATTTTCTAAACAAATTAATAAAATTGAAGTCACTGTTTACAGTGTCAAAGTAATAGCTTTACCCAAATTGATATGAAAGTACAAAAAAAAACAATTTTTAAACTTTTTGTTTTTCTTTCTGTCTGTCTGTTTGTTCCAACTAATCTTTGTAACGATTGGAGCCATTCTGACTAATTTTCCACTAGCAGATAGCTGATCTTATGAGTAAATAAGGTAACTTTTATTTAAAAATTAAAATTCCGCGCAAATGTAATGAACTGAAGGAGCTGTGTATATAGGTAGGTACAAATAAAAAAATTGAAGTTTCAGTTTTTAACTGAGACATTGCTGATACATCCAAACATATACAAATAAATTGTGACGAAGCCTCAGGTAACATAATAAATCAAATGAAATAAAATATCAAAGACGCCTGAAAGGTGCGGAGTAGTTGCCCGACTACTTTTCGTCTACATTGTTGTTCGTAATAAACGACTAAAGTAAACGTCGTCAATACAAATTCTATAAAATAAATCACACGAAACAAATTTCCTCTACTATCGTATAAACGCACCCACGTTCACCTATTGAAAACTTCAACCGGATTGTTTTCATAGCGGAAATTGGAAATTGGTATCGGCAAAGGATTACGGATGAAATAATTGCTTCTGAATTTTATTACATTGCAAAAAAAGAGGCGCTGGTTTTTTTTTATTTTACTTGATTGAACTTATAAATGTAATAAAGTAGGTGTTGCCATTCGTAAATTTGTCAGCTAGCATTAATGTTAAATAGGACAAGATTTTACAATGAGTTAGTATAAGCTTTTTTGCGCCGAGCCAGTAGAATGTCGCACTTCAAACTACGTGCGGTGGTTTTAAGCTTGGCTATATATTTGAAACAATGAGTACATTAACACCTTACAAAGTACCGATACAAGTAATTTATAATACAATGTATGACACACATTCATTCTCACTAAGCAGTTTCTAATGAGTTATTAGCAAGAGATGTTAACGAGTATAACAGGTTTCAAATCAAAATTATTTAGTATTTATTTAATAAAGAAAGTTCTTAAAAACAATTTTGTTTTTTTGCACATATTCGTGTTACAATAAATAACACATTGCATCGAAAGTTTCCATCACAAGTAAAAATCCCAATTCATAACTCAAGCATGACGTATTCAATCAAACAAAAAAAAGTTTTGCAAAGAGATTGCAATTTTTTTTAAATGGCCTTAAAATACGCCGATCTAGTGATATGGTAATGAAAACAATGAAGACTGAAATAATAATAACGTGATAAACAGTTGCTTTACAGATAGATATTGAAATATAAATGTTACCTCGTAGGGTACAAATTGCGTGTCACTTGTTCTTGCCGTGATACGTTCGTTGAAAGTTTCAGGTTATTGGCAATGAATGCCGGTTTGCTAAAACACGAAGCGACTTAGAACCGTTCCGACTTATAACTACCAACTACTAAGTACCTTATGGAGTAGCATTGAATTTATGACCGATCTCGAACACGACAATCATCCAGTTTATTGGTAACATCTGACAAGGGTTTAAGTGATCACAAGTGAAATAAATGCCTCTCAATTTCCTGCTCTAATCCCTTTAAAAAAACACCTTAGCGTACAATAGTCTCCTGCTCATTGATTCTCTCAGCTCTTGTCGTCTCTTGACAATAGGTTATTTCAAAGAAAGTCATTTCATAAAAATTTCAATTCTCGATCTAATTTGATGAAAGAAAAACAGTTGATATTCTTTTCTAAAATAAGTTTTATTTATTTTTGTTCTGAAATCTAGAGAACCCTGGGTTCTGGGTTCTCAGAACTACTGTGAATAATTTCCCGATTATTATACGAGTACAACTTTTAATCACTAGATACAATTCAATTCATTTTTGTGCCTATATAACATATAAAGACAAGCATCTTTAGAAGGAACTAACTTCATAGGCATGTATTATTACAATGCTATACCGATCCGTTCAAAATACATAACTGTCATGGGAACATTTTTAATTTATAATATTCTAAGTAGCTAAAAGTAAAATCTGAGATACTTTGGCCATTAGGGTTGCGAAGTTCCTTTTAAAAAAATATATTTAAAGCAGATGAAACGATAAAGGTAAACTAAGAACATACGTAAGTAAAATAATATTTTAATTGCTAACACCTGGTACCTACTTATATTAGCATGCAAGGTTAATCGATTTTAAACTGTTTCAAGCTATGTTAAAATGGTTGTACAATTGTACTTATTTGAATAATTCATACACAATGTAAAACGAAATAGCTTTCGTCATCTGTCTTATTAACTGTTTACTTTCTAACTCCATCTAAATCTCATAACGAATTTTGATGTAGCTTTCGCCCCAAGTTAAACAATTTTTTTTACATGTTAATTGTTTGGTACAAAATATCAAACAAATTAAAAAATAAAATTTATTTTATACTTTTAAAACGTAAAATATTTTTGGAAGAAATACAGTACAATAATTTATTATAAAGCATGGTCGGCAATCCTAATAGCCACACTTATAACTGGCATCAAGTTTAAACTAAAGCTCCTACTTTAACTTGTTTACAGGTGTGAGGTGTATCACGGTAGACTGATGCCCTTTTATTACATCTGAAACATTTTTTTTTGTCCTGAAATATATCCGTCGCAAAACAGTTGAGTGCCTGGGGCGTGTCGTTTCTCTTCATTCTGTATTTCCTCTTAGAACACCATCAATTTAAGCATTTATTGCGGAGAAAAATTCATAGCCACTCAGACACATTTATCAAGGGCTTTTAACTTCTTCTTGTTGGCAAAAAGCGAACTTCAAGAGTTGGATTGGAAACGAACAGGGGTTGTGTTAACAGGATTTTAAAATGAGTTTTGAACGTTATGTAATTAAAATTGGTACATTTTAGTAATGTTACATGAGAAATTGCGAGAAATGATAACGGAACGTATATAATGATCGATAGTGTGTAACTATCGGTTGTTCTTTACCTATTGTTATGGAGTTCTAAATATTAAGGTTTTTTTGTCTCTTTTTAGTTAATGATTCTGTTGTGTTACACGATGCTTTTTTATATGCAAGAATGAAAATTAACAGTTAAGACAACTTCCAAACGCGCCGAGACTGACAAATAATCTTAATATATAAAAATTTCGTGTCACATTGTTTGTCTACGATGAACTCCCAAACTAATGAACCGATTTTAATCAAATTTGGCACACTGTGTGCAGTTGGTGCACTGTGTGCAACTTGAGAGATAGGATAGTTTATATCTCAACTTATAGGCGTAATATTTAATCAGAATTTTTTAATCTCAAAATATGAAAAGTAATATACAGCAAAATATTATCATACAACCCAGAATTCGCTGAAGGACGCACTAGAACGTATTCTCAAAAAGGCACAATAACTTGAAGTCATACCAATAGCATTAGAACATTTTTACTTAGGTACATTCATTTTAAGAGGTTACCTTTTATAAGCAATGTTGAATGAAATGTAAATTTAACTTTGATACGACGACGTGACGCTTTCAACGGAAAACATTCATGAAACTGTGTCCTTTTAGCGTGGCTTTGAACGTGTTATGTGAAATGTACGCCAAAATAAGACGACAGTATTGAAACCTCCACTGAGACCTCCATTCATGACTTTCAATGGTCTACCGATATCCACGTCACGTTTACGTTACCGTGTAGATATTGGATTTATTAACGTTCAAGTATAAAATGCAATGTAAATACAAGAAAAAAATGAATACTTCTCGCTATAGAAATATGTTTTACGAATTCTTGTAGTAAATATTGATTTAGGTCCGATTATAGAATATCGAATTTCATTCGGATCTCGGCGTTTCAAGAACAAAGGAAGCTGTTCTGATGTTTTGGAATCATTAAAAAAAAATTTTTTAATGTAAGTTTAATTTAGAACGTACGTTTTGCCAACATAGGAGGTAACGGGTAATTCAAGTACATTTAAGTGTTATTTCAACGTATAAATACAAAGATAATGATGCAATAAATGTTGAGTATTGAGATACATTTAAATGATATCATTTGTTTATTGAAAAGCCACAAACGGCGAACTGAGGATAAAGTTATTGCAATAAACAAAATTGAATAAGCCTTAATTACTAATAACACAAGTTATTAGGAAATAAATGCAACTGGACATGACGCTAACAAACCGTTATATTATAAGCGCTTTATTGACTTATGAAACATAATATGAAGCCGAGAATATTCCATTCATAAAATTCGCTATCAGAGCAGGCACCTCCCACACGTTCACCGATGTGTATAATACGTTGTCGGAATACAACATAATGGCGGAATTCTATTAAATAACTGTATCGGCATGGAAACATGTCGTGGGTATATTTTAGACGTTGGTTGTTACACAGCTTAAGCGCTAAATCTTTGACTTTGTTATCACATTACATTACAAATGCAGGATTTTATTGTTTTATACTAAAATATTATAATTTATATATCAAACATAAACCAGGATATATGACAGGAAGATGACGCGGTACCGTGGGATTTATAAGAACGGTCGGAATGGCAATGACTAGGAAGACTGGATGAATGATCCAGCAGTGAGGCTCAAAGGGCTGTAGGAAAGATGGATAAAGACACATAATTAAAAGGTTATTTAAATAAATTAAGTAACTTGAAACATATACTGAAATATTCTATATACGTCAATACATATGATTTCTTGAGGCTTACGAGCAGCTTATGCTTGCAGGCTTGTTCATAGATACGTATGGATGTTATATTACGAACTGTTTAACTAACAAGGCAGTTTATTTTCTTTATGCCTCGCCGTATCTTCCTTCCGTTTAATATTGACATTAAGTGAAGTAGAAGACAAATGGACGCGTTCTCTGTCAAACAAATATCATTCTGCATTTGTATTCCCAAGTTTCTGCATGGATACACAAACACGACACTGTGAATTCGTAATGAGAATGCAAATGTTTCTAAAAATATAGCGTCAGTTTCATGCTGTGAAGTAACTGAATAAATATAAGTACATCAGTGAAAATATTTTTATTAGCACAATGTAATGTAATTTATTTTTTATACTGTACATTTTGAACAGGTTTCATACGTAAGAATTTAAACGAAAACTTCGGTCTGTTCGGCAAATTTAGTGATATAAGAATAGCAAACGAGCAGTCAATTCACCAGGTGTAAAGTGATCGTTGCAGCCCATGACAACTGTAACCAACCTCGTATTGGACTATAAACAATTTCGAGATCGACATTGCTGCGTTCCCACTCCTGAGGACTAAGGTGATGGCCTTGTTTATCCAAAGCGTGTCGGCAAACAACTCGCAAGAGTTGCTTTACAGCAGCAAAAAGTGTAGTGGTGGTACATACCCGGTCGAACTTGGATAGGTTCTCCCACCACTAAATGGCATTCTTCGCCAGTCAAACCTGGGTTAATGGTGAGTTTGAGGCAGTTGTCAAAATTTAAAATTAAGTATATTATTAATAATAAAAAAGATATGGTACAATAATACTATCTTATAAATATATAATTGTAAGAAACAAAGTTAAAATAAAATAATACCGGAAGTTAGATCTCGAATCTAAAGCTACAAAGAAAATTAGATAGTAATTAGTAACAAGAAACTATGAAAACTGTTTCACCGGTAAAAAAAAACGACCTACGAAAATATTTCCACATTCCGAATTAAGAGACGAAAACAAGGGGAGTAAAATAAATAATGAAGTCCAATTAACCAGGAAAGAGGGACAGTCACGTTTATAGCGAAACTGAAAGAGACAATTATATGCTCGGAGTGCAAATGTATTTTAAACGAACACTATAATTAGATGGAACTTACGAGTGGCGTAAATTAATGCAATAATCGATGCAGTTATCTCTGTAATGTTGTTAAGTCTCACATCTTTCGTTTATTTGTGTTTTTTTTATTAATGTGCAGTTTTTTACTTATTATTTAATAAACTTACACTCGCTTAATCTAGATAGATACACACCGCAACTTATTTCTGCTGTTGAGAATCTGTTGCGTTTTGTTTAGAAATTTCATTCCGTAGAAATAAAAGAGAATGTATTTTATTTCTAGAGAGTAGTTCATTACAGACAAATTCTGCTGTACCCCGATCAGGACTGTAATAGTCAAGTTTTAGAATGTTTTTACAAGTTGAAAATATCAATTTATGATGGTTACAGCTAAAGCAATTTCATGCTGTTATTCCGACTTCGTTTAAAATTAGCACTGCATCTCTCTGTAAGCTCAATTCCTTGTTTTTTTTTTAAATTTACTTTTTAATATGTGAAATTCCAAGTGTACTGGATTTATTACTTCCATATTTTTTTATTTAATGTATTTTATACAAAATGAAAATATAATGAAACATTTTTTTTTCTATAGCAACAGACGGGCGGGCAGTTCAGTTCATATAGTGTTAAAAGATCACTGCAATCTATGACAAATCTAATAAACTTCAAATCGAACCTGGATAAGTTCTAGCACCAATAATAGTGGACTAAAAAATAGAAAACGGAAACTAAACAACATTATCTTTTACACGTATACACATACATGTATTGTAGTATGCCTTAACAGAATCTAGGTGAACACTTAAAGAATTGAATTCATAGTTTTTTAGTAGTAACATATAATTAAAATCTAGATACATGAAGTCTAAAAACAGTGAAAAAAAATTTGAGTCCTTTTAAAATGTTAACGAACTTGAAGTTATGATATTTCCAGACAAAAGGATAACAGAACTTATATCCGTGGCGGCTCCATAACCCCAGCCGAGAAATGTTGACGCTTCACGAAAAGCCCGCCTTTGTGCTTAATTTGTAGACGCAGCGCGGATTGTGCACAAAATAATAAAAATAACGACAACCTCTGCACAGTGACTAAAAGAAAATTTTCCTTCCCCAGCTTTCAAAGGTAAAGGATTATTGTCTTTCGGTTTTAACAAATTCACACTTTTAAATTAAACCGTCTTTGCCAATCTTTTCTGTTTTGTTTTAATCGGACATTTTGTTTCTTGGTTACATCTTTTGAACATACGTTTTTTTTATAATACACGTATAGTTGGAGTAGTTCGGGTTTAGATTACTTTTTCCTTGTGTACTTCATAAGTTTGCTTATCGATTTTTTAAATTTTATTATCGCATTAGAATAACTTGTGATGTACTTATCTACCTGTGTAGAAGAGGTGTATTGTTTTAATTGACGGAGAGGAGAGTGGATACGGCGAAGTGGGAATATTGTAAATAAAAGTGTTGGCTCACTATACGAGATTCAATTTTTTTTTAATGATTGTAAATTAAATCACGCTGAAATTTGGGATTCTACGTAGACTAAGATTCTGCAAATGACTTGTGTATTATTTACGCACAGATTTTGTATTCAATATTATACATCGGTAATTTATTTTATTTGGAAATCTTACAAAAAAATCATTAGAATCCATTAATTATATTGCATCGCCTCATTCTTCAGATACAATTACCAATGTAGTCCCCTTAACCCACAAGGCAGCCCGCACGTTTAAAGAACTCGATTGACCAATCGAAA
>DWHE01000300.1:0-11189 GCA_018247495.1 Satarupa nymphalis | reverse complement strand
TGCACTAAAAAGTAAAGAAATAATTGCGGATTCTTCTACAACTTACAATTCTACAACTTCATATTATTACGATAGTAATGCAGTTATAATTATTGTTATTTTTGGAGTCGGTGGAATCGGTTCACCCAGTCCGGAATTCTGAGATAACAAACATAAAAAAACATACAGACGAATTGAATACCACCTTCTTTTTGGAAGTCGGTCAAAATGAGAAAATAAATTGTATGTAAAAGCATTTAACAAACTGAGAGTGCTCTCGTTAAAATTTTGACAAATTCTGTAACAGGCGTTTCACTATTAAACTGTACACTAGCCTCTTTTATATGGAGTAGAAACGTACGAACGTATAAATTAAAAGCCTTCGAAATGTTTATGTATAGAAGGATATTGAAAAAATCATGACGTTCTAAAATTCGTAATTTAAAGCGCCTTGCCAAAGAATTAGAAGTACTCAATATCGTTAAAAAGAGGCGATACATGGGTCGGTCATATTATGAGGAACAGCAATTAGTAGGATTTGTTACAGTTGATTGCTCAAAGCCAAATAATAGGAAAAAGGAGTTTTAATAGAAGATGAACCTCCTGGCTCAAGAACTTTCGTTAGTGGTTTAATAAAAAGTACACGATATTTTTAGAAGCTATAGCGTCGTAGTTACAAGTATATCTAATGATCACGGATCTTCGATAGAAGATAGCACTAGAAGAAGTGTACCGTAACGCAGCAATTCGGAATTTAATAAGTAGGTAAACTATCAAGTCACGGCGAGGAGCGCAGTTTATGACCAACCTACTAAAAGTATGAACCATTAATGGAAATAAAACGGTACGTTGTTTTCAATGTTATTTAAATTTATTTTACAACCTTTAATGGGACCAGATACTCAAAAGCCAAGCGTTATCAAACCATAATTTATTGCGACTACCAAAATTCAAGCCGCAATCCTTAAGAACTTCATCACCTGTAAAGCAATGAAATTACGAACGTGATTATAAATCTGATATCGTACGCCTCGCTCACATCAAAACGTTACTTGTATTAACGTTTTAAATTGCCTCGACTTGTTTGATAACAACAAATATACTTTGAATGTGATACTTTACTGACCTGTCGTATGTCGTATCACATCAATATCGTTTTTCAAGTCTTACCAAAATTTTATTTAGGCTTTTAAGTGGCATAAAGATATAGCTTAAGCTTTTTTTTTTCTTCAACTCTTTTTATTTCTCATAAAATTCACGTGTCGTATGAAAAATAGTAATCTCTAGCGAGGCTTGAATAAAAATTTAAAAATGGAACTACTATAACAGTTTATTCACTACCGCCGCTTTTGTGATTTAGGCAGAGCTTTGACACAGTTTGATTTTTTTTAGTATCCAGATACCAAACAAGCACCTGGTATTAAAGGATTACGGCAGGATAGAGACACCTGTTAACAATCCGATTGAACATAGCTCTCGCCAGCGTTTCGTTTCGTTTTCCGTTTTTCGTTTCGTGCCGTTTTGTGACGTGTATTGGAGGTAAAAAATCCTATAAATCTTAATGTGGTAGCTTTGATTATCTGGGTACTAGGTGTTTGCATATATGATTGTGTGTATATGTTTGTATGTGGATATGCTTAATATGATGTCCGTCAAAATGCTTTCACCGTTAATGTGAAAACAAGTAAACGAAAGCGCGAGTAAGATTAAGCTATGTGTTAAAAATTGTACCACTCGTTCACGGTACGTATCTGTACAATAAAACGCGTATTCCCACATAGCTTCTTTATTTTTTTATAACCATACTTTAATATCGAAGCATTAATGATCGCGATGCTTTATAGCCGAGTTTTAGTGAAAAAAAGATAACCGTTTCACATGCAAGGATCAAGAATATATTTTTTTAAATAAAAATAATTTGTGCGTTTAATAAAGATCGAATTTAGTATAGGTGTCTTCAAATTGTAGTATTAAGTCGTGCCTATAACTACTGAAATAATTAGCTCGATTTATATTACCTACTATTTTTTTAAATCAATATAATTATGCTTATTTGTCATGTTATTGTTTATGTTAACTCTGATATAATCTTCGGTTAGTAAACCTTTAATTAACCATGGTAGAAATCAATGGAAGTAATCTTTATTTGAGAAGTGCAGTGAAACATATAATCCCTAGAATTCAACGATCTTTCCATGGTTTCGCAACTTTCTACAGATCGTTCAAAATATAATTAAATTTAAAAAGTTTTCAATCAATCTAACAAGCATTTTGGAGTAGGTAAGTGGCAGGCATTAAACCATTAGTTTTAAACCATTATACAATTACTTTGTTAATTAACTTTCAATGCACCACTGACCGAGTGTGCTTGACCACCCAAGTGTGTTTGGGGGTGAAAAATTAATAAATTAAAACCACAGTTTTTTACAATTCGAAACCGTCCATTAGAAATATCACAAGATCAAAAATACGTCTAATTTATCTTTACATCTATCATTTTATGTTATTTGTTTTGACAGCCATATAAGTGGTAGAAGATATAATTCTTGTCCGCTATAATTGACGGTCGTTTTCTGTTTTTTGACGTATCCCTTAACATAAGAGACTAACGAGCTCCTATTTTATTTCACATTGGAAGGGCTTTTGGTTACGAACAAGCAAACATACACTGTTATTTCGAACACAAATAGGTACATTGTTATTACTTTTGAAACGAAGTATATTACGAGTAGTTGGTTCGTATAAATATTTGTGTATTGACATTTGATTTGATTATGTAATACAAATCATATCTTCATAAATGTTACAACTAAATAAACAAAAATATTTTAATTGACATAAAAAAAGTTACAAATAAATAGCAACGTATTTTGGAACTTTCACTTGTCTTAATTGCGTAGTTATAATTAAAAAATAATCGAATCTGAATTATATTTAAGAGTTTTAATGAAAATAGATGCAGAATTTCGTGTTAGTGCCAGCACCCTCAGAATAGATTTGGGCGACCATTTTAAACCTTCGCAGTAGTAGCCGATCTATGACCAACTCTGAACTAGGTAGTTGTCAAATTTGAGGTTGGTTACATTTGTCCCGGGGTGCAGGGACCACTTAATACCAGGTGAATTGTATGCTCGTTTGCTACTATTATACCAATAAAAAAGGGTACCTGTAATTTAAATCGGTCTTCATTCATCTCGTAATTTGCCTTATTTCGCGAACAGCCTCATTTATATGTTAGTCGTATCTGATGCATTGAATTACGAGATCTGTCGCAAAAACTCGTCCCTGTAGATCGACGTAATTTGCTTTGAATGCGACCACAGCCGGCTCTGCAATCAGTTGCATCATCAAAGCTTCCTGTCACCAACAATGGTGATCGAAAACTGAAGGATGTGGCTTCGTTGCGACACGCTAGGTTTGTTATAAGGTTTTTTCTAATACCGACCACCGTTTCCTCCTAAAAAGATGTAGTCAGCGTAATGACGGAAAATAAGAATGGACCGAAAGAACAGCGCACTAAAACTAATCTATATAAGTAAACATGAAACCGATTTGATTTGTCGTTTATATAAAAATGTTTTTTACAATTAATTAAATAGAACCTTTTAAATCCTACTCAGCAGTAAATATATTAAAAATAAATTACACACTAATTACTTTTATTTCATTGTTATAGTATTATGTAATATCAATACGTAAGTACCTTCTTAGTACTTAATTACTATTACCCGTTCACATAAAGTTTCCGTTCGGCACTCTAGTTTAATCTTGCAGCGGTAATTAACGTTCATAGTATTTAACAGTTACCCGTACTTTGGTAGTTAAAGCGTGCAACGTTCGATTGAATTTGCAAATTGAAATGGAATATCTGAACTGTGCAAATAGTGTCTCACTAAACACAATAATCGAACATTTTGTTATTTCTTTTTTGATTGATATAAGCGTAGCAAATGGGCATGCAGTTCTTCTTGTGATAAGTTATTGAAGTTTAATCTTTAGCGGGTGATGAAAGGTGATCTAAGCGACTGAAAAAAAACTATACACTCATACCTCCGCACTTGGATTGTCAGAAGTGGCGTGAACAAATATCAATCAGCAAATAGCAACCATGTAGATTATCCATGAGATTATTGGAGACCCACGATATATGGTTCAATTTATTTCCCTTTCTTATTTACATAACATAATATTTCCTTTATATAATTATAGATCAATGGTGTATTTGTAAAGGCATCGTACTTCTACCAGTCTTGGCATTTAATATAACGTCCACTACCATTTTGTCCTAGACATCCTTCATCGCGGAGACCTGTCATCGTCTATGGAGTCCCTCGGCTACGATTCATCGGTTACATCACCTGGAAGTGCCACCGGTCACACACAGCGCACTAAACGCATGCGCACAAGCTTCAAGCATCACCAGCTGCGCACGATGAAATCATACTTCGCGATCAACCAGAATCCAGACGCGAAGGACCTGAAGCAGCTGGCTCAGAAGACCGGACTCTCTAAACGAGTTCTGCAGGTAAATAAATAAATATGTCTTATATGTACATAGTAACTCCAACAGAAACAATTACCTGCGACGTAAATGTATACACCGCCCTTAAATTGAATCCAAGACAATCCAATCGCCAAATGCAATTCGCCAGACAAGGCCGCCACTACAAACCCACGGAGTCATGATTTCGATAAAACCTAATTGGAAATTATACCACGTAGTTTATTGTGTTGGTAACGTTTTTAATAACTTTTCATTTAAGAAATTCTTTAATATTACTTTTTTTAAATTTTTACATATTATTAGAGTACTTAAAATATTGTTTTTTTTGCGTTTTATAACTACGATATATTGAAGTTTAACTTTGATTATAACAGGTGTGGTTCCAAAACGCTCGGGCCAAATGGCGTCGCAACATAATGAGACAAGAATCCAATCAACACGGACCCATAACTTCCAACGGCAATACTACAAATGGCTCTCTTGTACCCTCTTCATCGAACGTCATCCCCGGATCACTAATGCTCTCGGAACCGCTGCAGTCTATAGATGATCTCAGGGTCCACACACCGCACCCGATGGTTTTTAATGAGCTTTATTGACAATCAATCAAGCGGGAAACGAGTGTCTACGATGCTGGCCACCCGACTTCGATAATAGGGAACTCCGTCGAAGTAAATTTCCCGCGTTTTAAGGATACTACGAACCATCCAATACTGTAAAGGATTATAGTGTTGTTTTATCCTATGATGGTATAAACCATTAAAACATGAATAAAAATTCACGATGTTTACTTAAATAATTTGATTTACAATACCATAATAAATTGCTATAAAATTGTTTTACTTAAGTTCGCAATTTTAAGAACTGCAATTTCACGGTTTGAATTTGGAATTTTAAGCGGAATGGAACATAAAAAATCTTCAATCAAGACAGTATTACAAAACATTGATTTCAAACATCCTTTTCATAATTCAACCCGGCAATCCGAGTATGAAACTCTTTTATAAGATCACTGGGATATAATATATATATATCATGTATAGTCTTATTAGGAGTACAATACATCGTTGATATTCAACATCCGAGAATAAACATTCGTTCGTCATATAAGTGCCTCCCATAACCGTCGAATCCTTAATTCTAAAGACAGAAAAATTTGTTAACAAAACTTCGGAATCAGCTTTACCCTATTGTTAAGATTATAAAAGTTAACGTAGTTAAATAAAACTTAATTGAGCTGTTCAAATAAATGTTCAGATTCTTTAAATACCAGTGAATATGATTTTGAATTTTGAAGATAAAACAAAATTTTAAATGAGTAATATTTTTTACTTTATTAAAATGAATTAAATCCAAAAACCCCTACTAATATTATTAATGTAAATGTAAGTTTGTTTGTTACGCTTTCACGCCGAAACTACTCTACCGATTATCACGAAACTGTGAACATATTCTCAAAGGTATTAGAAAGGACATAGAATACTTTTTATGAAAAAATTTTTTTATGGAGGGCAAAAAAAAATATTTTGGCAGATACGACTAGTAGTGATTTAATGCGAGCGAAGCCGCGGGTAAAAGTTAGTGTTTTTATAAATGTTTTGGCATGTTTTAGAATCACACTTTTTTCTATTATCTGGAATCCTAATGCAATTTTTGTTTGTTAATATAAACATTTCTTTAACTGATCCTGTTCGGCGTTTTAATTTAGGGACATGACCATTTAACAGATCGTACAATAAAAAATAGTCGTGTTTTCATTTGCTACGAGTGAAATTTGATTGAGTGCGCGCATAAATTCTTAGCGAACTTTGCTCGTTAATATTAACTCCAAGTTATATAAAAAGAGATTTTTAGAATTTAAAGAACATGTAGATATTTAACAGTAGCTACATCTAAGTCATCAAAACTTTCATGAAAGAACGGAGTTACGTGTTAACGTCATAAGAGATCCAAGCACATTGATATTCAAGCAGTAAATTAACGGCGTGGAAGACGGAATCAATCGTTATGTTGATTAATACTTCTAATTACAGACGCTAGAAATTTCGGTGGTTTGGTATCGGTACGTTATTCTCGCGGGTGACCGCATTTATGACGATTGAAGCGTTCAAAATCGGTTCACAGGATTAACAACGAGGCTAGTGTGCAATTGAGATGAACTCGAAACTGTACGAACATTTAGTAGCTCTCATTGAAAAAGTGATAGTTTTATATATATCTAAGGCTAGCTATATACGCTTGAGACTGCGATGATCGCGTAATTTTTTATTTTATTTATTATTAACATTGTCTGAAACGCTAAAAACTTATTTGAAGTAGTGTTCTAGCTTCGAAAGACTTCGGGTGATGTAGAAGCAGTTAGAAATCATTTCAGTAGCATCTGCTAATAACATGTGACTTAGAAAACGGATATCCTAGTATTCTGATATTGTAAGCTTTTCGTCTAAACAACATTATGTTAAACTGACGACATATAGTATAAGGGATCTACAGGTGAACGTATGTAAGTGAAATGTGAAGCTTCCAGTGGATCACTTATACGTGTATAATTAGTAAGTACTTAAAATGTTAATGTCATACTCGTATATATAGTTACTGCTTGAAATTTAGCAATAACGTACTTAGTATAAGATATTATAAATTATCATCGCTATTGGACGTGAAGGCAATTTTGTATAGTTGATTTTATTTTTATTGCGTTTGTTACAACATATACGCATATGAATATGTTACAGTTAAATTTCATAACTAATTTTATTCAGTTTAAAAAAGCTTGTCACTCACAAAGTAAAATTACATTGTGACCACTGACTTCATTTTAGATTAAATTAATTTGGACGTTAAATACTGTAATTCTCACCTAATTACTAGTATAATTACATTTAGAATTGACAAAAATATACTCATTGTGCGAGAGAACGAAAATTGGAAACTCAACGTAATGCACGTTGTAACACATTTAGGATCAGATGTCTAAATAATAGCGTCGACGGACCTACCTTATATTCTTATTACCTTAAATTCTTATTACCTTGTATTCTTATTACCTTAGATTCATATTACCTTATATTACTTATTCGTTATAACTTATAATTGCTTGTTTTATTTATATCAATGTTACTTAGAGCTATGTAAATAACGTGATACTAGTCAGCTTAGTATATAGGTAACTTTTATTTGAATAGAGCTGCTGTTTCCGAATTTTCTAGAGTAAACATAATACAAGTAGCGTAGTGGCGATAGAACCTATGTAGGTTCGACCTAGTCAGACCACCACGTATTTCTGCTGTGAAGCAACTTTTTAATAGTTGTTTCAGTTAAAAGGTGCTGGCACGCATCGAATAAATGAGGCGATCGACTTAGCCTTCAGGGGTAGCAACGCAGCTGTGACCGATCCCGAAACGGACAGTGGTACAGTTTTACGTTGGTTACACATGTCATGAGCTGCAGTATCTACTTAACATCAGATGATTTGCATACCCATTTCCTACTGTTATAATCATAAAAAACTTAGTCGCGGTTTTCGTGGAGGATCTAATTTTGCAGCACAGGTATTGATTTCATATAAAACTGGGATGAGATGCATCGATGATCTTTAAGTAGATATTTAGTACTGTGAGTTATGTGACTATTCAATTTAAGTTTTTTTCTAATTGCATTTAATACTTCGGAGACTTGTCTTATGCCTTCTGTTAAATGACCCTTGAAGCGTAAAGAGCAACCAACAAAATGTTATTACAGCGACCTTTTACTTCATACTAGCGGACATTTTAAAACGCGTAATCGAAGTAGACGTGCACCAAACGTTTGCAGATTTTATGATGGCGCTTAATTGGCAAAAAAGCTCGACGCGTGTTATGTTGGCGTTATAAAAATACGTCACGTATAAATCGGTAATAATATGTATAAAACTGTATTTCAAAAATGTAACGAACCGATACAGTAGTGTCACAATAATTATCTTCAACGTACATTTCATTCATTTCAGTAATTTCGTTATTGTACGGAAAGGTGACTCAACGTTAATACTTGCGTTGGCTTTTAATTAATTTTTGGTAAATTAAAAATCATTTTCAATTTATGAAAATGTTTCAGCAACAATATATGTACTTATGGACAATGCTTCGTGTATCAAATGCGTTAACGTGCCAGTATTGATGTTAGCTGTTTTGTGAAGTAGGTTTTAGTAATAACTCATATGTAGTAATGTAGCTTCTAGTGATAATGTTATAGACTATGTTTATATAAGTACATAAATGATTTAATATATTGACATTGTAACATTACATTTTGTTTTATTTAAAAGCATTCCAGCTATGGATGGAGTCCATGTTGTGTCCCTCAAAGACGATTAGAAATATTGACATCTACTAGAGGACAAAAGTCTGTGACATATCTGTTTAAAATTAACATGCAGAAATAGCAATACGCTGGTCACGTCTATCGCAGAGCTGATGCTCGTTGAAGGCTCGAGTGGAGACCACGTCTGGGTAAACTTAGCGTGGGACGTCCGCCTGCAATATGGCTCGACCCATCTGCGCCTGGCGACGGGAAGCAATCGGATGCGGCTTGCCGAAGGCCATTTTTAGTGGCGGGCCGAAGATCTAACTTAGTGGCGTGTCTTAAAAGTCCTATATCCAGTAGTACATTCATGTGGTGATATAATGTATCCTAATGCCGCTGAACTCTGAAGCTATAGTGACATTATTTAAATTATTAATATCTTGTGTATTGACTATCGTTTGCCGACGAATAGTGTAAAATAAAACCATTAAATTACTCTGAACCCACCCAATACCGCTTTCACTAAATACCACCTCTTTATTATAACAGAAAAATCTTATTAGCTTTTTCTCGGAGTGAATATAAGAAAGATTCTCTGATGAAAAGCCGTATTATCGTATTATTTGGACCTTCGAAACCGCTGAAGTATCAGAAATGTATGAGGTTTAGAGATATAGGTCTCATATAGGTCACAAGCGCACCGTGTGTGTTAACAATATGCCTGTTTGCTATTCTCATACTAATAAAAAATATGCTCTTTCAAAATAATTGAATATTTAATAAATTTCCTATTTATTTATCAGTTAGTTAATTCAATGTACTAACGTTTAAGGAATGAGAACAGTTTGCTCGTTTATACATTATATTCAACGTATTAATTTGAATTTGACTTCGATACATATTAAATTAAAGCTTCACTTTGCCTCCGGCGACGTATTCAAAATAGATTTTCGGTAAGTTACAGTAGCAAAGGTATTCATTAAATTATTGCCTAACCGTTATAAATCTAGCGGAGATATTTTAACAAGATCGCGCATAGCGCGCGATTTTCGGTGGCGTCGATTGAGCCTGATCGATAAATCTCTGAATGACGTATCGATCGACTCGTGGCATTGGATCTCCTATGGACACAAGTATTTTAATGATTATCTAACAGATCTATTGGAATAGGCCGGTCTGAGAACAAAAATGGAGTTTTAATTAGTAGGTAACCATTTTTTTTAGGTTTTAAATATTTGAATCGAGCTTCTGTATATATTTCGAAGTCTAAGCCTATCATATTTAGGTGTATAAAAACTGAAAAATATAAGAGCAAAAAAACTCATTGATAGTTAAACTGTCTACAATAATGGCCCCGGGTTCGATTCGCGATGTGACAGATGAATTTTTGATTATGTGTTGTATCTGTCCTGCCGCCTACGATACAGGTAAACCTACTGCTTGGGTTTGTGAGTATGCTAGGCGGTTTTTTTATGAAGTCAGGCAAACAGAAATACATGAAATGACTTTTTTTAAATGACCTTGAAATGACTGAAAGTTGCCTAAAAATTAAGTTCGACTTAAACCTTATTATGCTTTTCTTATATTTGTTTCTCTGATGCAGGGGTTCAGGATTATTTATAAACGTAAGTCCCTTAATGTCCTTTAGAACTTAGAAACCAAAAAAGCACTGTTTTATATTCATTAAATTTTAATATCAGACCTGTTATTTCATTATATCTATAGCACTTATTAGGCCTTCGTGTATTACATTAACATGTTAGTACTGCATCTGAGTTAATATTCATACGCTAGTAAAACAAAATAAAACGCGGTAAACTGATTTACTTTTGAACTGACAAACAAGGAGTAATTTTAAAGGTTCTAACAGAGCTCAACGAATTCTGCGATAATGTAATAACAACTAAATCGACAATTCCTCGTAATTGCCAAGGTACATAAACGCTATGCTTCGATCGGGATCCCATTGAGGTACCAACCATGGTATTTCTTAAAGGAATTGCTCACAATTACTACAAAGCACTGAGCGATTGAACACTACACAATACTGAATGTAACACTAAACAATAGCGCCACGATTCTATAACCTTGCTAAAAAACTGTATAATTTTACTAAATCAGAACATTATTCCCCTTATAACCTGCACTTATATCTATGACCTAATAAATTTTATACTAGGCATGGTGTTGTTAAATTCAATGATTTCTTGGTTCGTACCCTACATGACTATTATTTCAGCTGTGAACCAACTTGCTTGCTGTATCAGTTTGGAGGGTGTAGGTACCAGAATGTTTTGCATAAATAAGGCGGCCAAGTTAGTCCTCAGGATTTATTATTATTATTATTTATTATTGTTATAAGAGTAGCAAACGGGCATGCAATTCACCTGGTGTTAAGCGAATATTGCAGCCCATGACAACT
>DWHE01000299.1:0-11191 GCA_018247495.1 Satarupa nymphalis | reverse complement strand
GTAAATATCATGAGAACAAAAGTGACCAGTACCTAATAAACTATAATTCCCACACAAACGCCATTAGCAGAATGCGCAGCATATCTGCAGAACCGAAGCCGGAACCCCATATACGGCGCCAACGCTGCCGGCAGCGCAGCGTCATGCAAACGATACGCCACGTTGGATTAAGATCTTATCCTCTTACTGGCGCTGATACTTGCTAATAACGAACACGCCGCGCTCCCGTCTAACGTAATAATATTAAACGAGAAGATGGCTTCTAACAGTGAGGATTATCATGCTGAGAAGGATGAGATTCCGGTACCCGGGATGCTGGTGGCGACAGTTTCGAGGAGATTTTTGTTCTGGAATTGAAGATGAGATTTCCGGAAGTAAGGTGATTATGATTTCAATTCGGATCCTGACAATTTCGTTTGCAAGGATTCTGATAGACGGTGTAGATTATAATGAACGTGACAACTAGAGGCCGTCGCATTGTGGTATATCGCAGTATTTTTAATTTTCAGTGCCTTATCATGTTCTATTTGTACGTACGTAATAATAAGATAAAACGTCTTAATTTGTTTAAAAATAAACTCTTGTACCTGCTATCACAATTAATTGCCTTAATTAAATTAATGAATAGATAAGCTGTACGTATCTGCACTGCATATTTAAATAAATAATTTGGTGCGAGTATTAAGGATCGCCTAAAAATAAATGTATAATTATATTTAAATTTTGTTTATTAATCATAACAAATTATAAAATAACAATATGTATTTGCAATAACATAAGCTAATGGATTACCGAAGTGCAATAATTTACATGGTGTCAGCAACAAAGTAAGTTAAACAATCCTCTGCTATAGGTTCGTGCACTGGTTTTCGGAATACGCCGCGATAAATAACGCGCAATCAAATAAACTAGGTGTTTATTGTTATCGCATATTTCCCGCGCGCAAATCAGGGGATTTCCATTAAGGAATGGCGTATCTCGCGACAATCCGATAAGGGCAGGCGGACCCACACGCACCACTGAAAGAATTATGTCTTTAGGTTTATTATACAATTTTCTTATTAGGAAATAGAAAAAAGGGTTACTGTTAAGAGTGTACGAGAGCTTTTTGTATAAAATTACTAAATTACGTAAGTCCATTGTAATAACAGTGATATTAGTTAAATATAGTTATATCCATAGTTATGTACTCGCGAGTAAGGAGTGTGATGGTATATATTTCAGGCGACAGGTACCACTCTCCTACAAACAGTCATGCAAACAATCATTACAAGCAATAATAAATTGCTGCAGAAAATATTTCGGGTAGGTGGGTGGTACAATTGCACACATTTACACCATTAATGTACAATGCTTACAAATTGGTGGTGAATCGTTGCATCATACTCATTTATTATAGAGGAAAAGACCACAAAGTCGGACTGTCCTATTCGAGGTTAATTACAGTTCATGTCATTTGAATTATTTTTCAAAGTTAAATAGGAATAATCATTATTATTATGAAGTATTTCATTGATTAATCATAAATTGTAACAAAGTAGTGACTATAAAGTTATCTATAAATGCAATAATATAATATCTAAGTTAATTTAATTTATAAAAATAAGATGCATGATAGGACTTCAAGGCTGGGTGTTTTGTGAAATGAGTCCTGGTTATTGACAACTCCGTACCTACTCCTGAAAACTAGTTGAACGCCTTACACGTCGTGCACGGCCCGGACACACGTGCCACTGAAGGACAATGCGCAAGGATTGTTCCAGAACGAGCTTCATAGGTACCGCGACCAAAATTTATTGCAATCGTTATGATAAGTGAAACTGGAAACATAATATTGAGTGAAGCAGTCAGTGTGAGTGCGGGCGAGTCGTTGTTTACAAGATAGTTTATGTTCTCGTTTGTTGGTCGCCTTGACGACTGCACCCGCGGTATATAGGTTGAGAATGTCGCCCGAATGTTCGCTAAGCAACTCGGCGCGCAACCGGATGGTCGGCGGCGCTCACAAAGCTATGTGCACACTACGAGGAGGTCCTTTACAGAGTCTCACGAGTTCCCATACCCCAGGTCTTTTACATTAACTCATGAAATAACAAATACCTGTTAAATTAATTTTCCCCAAACTCGATCTTTTTTGTATAAAAGTAGTAAAATTGCATGCAGTTCATTTAGTGGTATGCGATCATTGCGTCTCATGACAATCATAACAAACGTTAAACTTCAATGTCATCGTGCTGTTTAGTGTTCTAGGTCATAGCGGCACTATTACTCCTAGGATAATAATTAGTCACTTCATTAATACCCAAAACCTGGCTTCTCACGGATTATTAGTTCAGTGAATCGTACACAAAATCTACTACCTTTAATTTAAGGTCTCTTATGGGAACATTTAATAAAATAGTACCCACCGGAATACAAAATTTGTTTTATTGAACGTTCCTTTTTACAAATCTTCTGTAACATAGGGCTAGGAGATTATTTACAATAATTCGTTTTCATCGGATCTAAAGAAAACGGCGCCATGAAGCTTTTGTTTTAAATCTCCGCGTTAGTATCGCGTTGATGTCTATCTCAGGACACTTTTGCTCGATTCGATGTAGGCTCCTACGAAATTCTGAACGTATCTCGCAACTAATCGATAAACTAATTTCCTTTTCTTTTGTGACTATGAATGATTGGACACTGAACTATATTTCATCTTATTTTTTATAGATCACCTAGCCTTACATGTCCACTGTAGCTCATGGCTCGGGGCACATTAACAAACCACACCGAAGCATAAAGTAAAATGCGATTAAATTGGTAAAACATATTTAATTTAAAATCCAGAGAATTAAGTAAAATTGTCTTTGGTATAGTCGACAGGCGTGAATAGAATGCTCGATGACCCGATACTATCCAATAGTTGACTATACGAGCACATATCAAAATGCATATGTCCGCGTTACATTATCCACGCTAACATACATTGCGAAATATAATAACTACACTGCATTGATACAATATTATTTCAAACAGAATTATAAAATGATTTGTTGGTAGCTGGATTGTCGCCCGTGGCATTGAGGCTTCGCTGCGTAAAATATGGCACCACTTTGAGATATTGCTATGTTATTTTCTTGTTTCCAGTTCTGTCGGAGTGTAAAATACGAGTATTGTTTTATACTTTAATGAGACATAGTTGATTTAATAGAATTTATTGTTATTATACAGCAATTTAAACAAAAAGCATCATTTCCATTATGTTGACCTTCGCAATGTTGAAAATATCTTCTCAGTAAAACAAAGTAATCTCAATTAAGTAAATACAATTAGACCTCGTTATGCGTAACAAAATCTCGCACATTGTTACCGCAACGTTTAAATAATACTTCAGAGAGAGCCATTCTCGAGACTTGTTATTTGATCAGCGGCTGTCTATTCAACGCCAAACCCACGAGCTACGAATATTCGCTACTGGTCTTGTGTAAAAAGATTACGTGCGAACATTCCTGACACCTCTATCGAATCTAACGCAGTGCACGATTAAAATGATAATCAGCACTCGTGTACGCGAATTCGTAATATCTGCTGTAACGAATCTATAATTTATCTTATCGTCCATTGCGGATTTTACGCGAAATCAAAATAAAGGCTTACCGGGTGAGACGCAATGTAATGCGAAGTAAGAGATAGAGTTGTAGAATGTTGTTATTTGTTTTGGTTAGATCTTGGACGTTAATTGCGCTGTATGATTGTTGTTATTTGTTTACGGTCGTGTTTTTATAGTCAATAGATAAGATATTGCTCGGAATAGTTGTTCATTACGTATTGCAAAGGCACGTGGTGTTCTTGTGGATTGTAGACAATTAAGTCACGTAAACGACATTGAATTTTATTAAATTTTTTGTTCCTAATCCTGACCTGACCTCAAACATCACAATAATACAATTTGAGATCGGTTGAGAGCGGTTTGCGAAATGCGGTAGCAGAACATCGCCGAGCCGCCTTTCTATTTTTAAATTTGAAATAAATCTAGTTGGCTGCGTGAACGACGAAAACGACATAGGCGCATTACTCAGTTTGTATATTACATATATAAGAACAACTAGTAGTGGGTACCTAATGAAAAAAGCCAGTGATTTTTTTATTGATATAAGAGTACCAAACCGGCATGCAATGCGCCTGGTGTTAAGAGAGGATTCCCTCTCACGACAACTGTAACTAACCTCGAATTGAACTATTGTCCATTTTGAGATCGGTCACAGCTGCGTTGCTACTCCTACGGACTAAGTTGATCGCCTCATTTATCCAAAGCGTGCCGGCACCCAAACCCTTCAAACTGAAACACAGTTCCCAAGAGTTGCTTTACTACTAATAGTTGTGGTGGTGGTACTGACCGGGTCGAACCTGGGTTCTACCACCCTCATATCTATATACATAGATGTTATGAATAGAATAAAATGTATATATAAGTGTTTAACACTAAAATCATACTCATAACTACATCTATTACTATCTAAAACGAACAAAATAACATCAGTTCAGTCTATAAAACATAACGTTAATATTACTGAACAGATTGCGATAAAACTTTGCAGTTTTTTCCCTTAAACGATGGTCTCAATCACAATTTAAAATGTTTATAAAATTCATATCATAAGAAGGTGAAATGGGGTATGTTAAACTATGCGTGCCATGCCGCTGATAACCTTACAGACTGTACGTACAAATGAATGCTTCGGAGAATGTATTGATTCTTAAACAGACTTCATTCGAAACTTTTGAACTGAGAAAACTCCACTACACAAATTCCTTCCCGGTGGTTGGAGCGAATATAAAAGGAGGGAATACAAAGCAGAGGGCCTTCATTAATCATTTGATTTCATTGCTACGGTGCTAACTATTATTTCTCGTCTACAATAATACTGTGGATTGACCTGAAAGACATTAGTAATTCAATGCGATAATGAAATAGAGTGTGTACCTAAAAGTACCTGGAACATATTTTTTATTTATATACGTTACATACAGCGTAAGGTAGACCTGGCGTTTACTGGCCACTACTTCTCATAGTCAAATGAATGACCTGAAATATGACCGTTGTTCAGCTTGAACTCGTTACAGGTTACACCACACACCTATAACTGTCAATAAGGACTAAGTTTGAACGCCTTTTTGTCATATGGCATTTAAATTTAAATAATTTAATTATTTGTAATTAAAAAATATTCATAGATACAAAATTTACAATTACATTTTCGCTACAGCGCCTGCTAAATTTGTTAAGAATATTTTATCATGACATAATATTTGTAAGACAACTTTAATATCATGTATCGTAAATTACACAATGTGACTTAGCCCCGGGTTCGATTCTCGGCCGAAGCAAACATTACACGAATCTTAAATGATTGTGATATTTTGTGTCAATACCTCCCACGACATGGAATCCTAGTGTCGGACTAGTAGTACTTTGTACGAAGTATTTTTATTGTGATTTTCCTTTATTGATTTCAGCCTACTATGTAAAAATGCAAATTTTGTCTCATTAAATATATATGCACAAGACTGTCGATAACACAATAATTTTTTCTCTTTAAATTAACTACACGAGGGATTCATGCTTGGATTTATTGTATTTATTGGTACTGTTAAAATTTATGTGTTTCAGAGATACAATATGATCCTCTAACAAGCTTAGATGTCAACCCTTAATTATAATATAATAATATATTTTATCGACTATGACATACATTTTTATCGGTATAATAGTAGAAATGGAGCATGCAGTTCAACTGGTGTTAAGTAACCACTGCAAACCATTTCGGAGTCAGTCACAGCCGCTTTGGTACTCCTGAGGACTGAGTCGGTAGCCTCATTTACCCAAAGTACTGTCAGTCACACTCTTCAAACTGAAATAATATTCACAAGAGATCCTTCACGGCAGAAATAGGTGCGGTGGTGCTAATGACCCTGTCAACCCTGGATAAGGTCGGATTTACTCTTTTACATATTTACTTTACATATTACAACCAAATTCCTTAAATTTTCTTCCACTGCATTTTTTTTTATAGTTGTCATGATACTGTTATCGAAAAATACAGTAAATAGTATCTGCCGTTATTTGTTTCGGAGGTCCTTTGTAACAATAAGACTACTTTGCAACAATCCGCCTGTACGGAGTGCGACATTAGCGTATATTTTCAGTCACATGCACCCCTTCCTCCCACTTATGGCAATGCATGATTCTTGTCAATGCATGAACCTTTATAGAAGAGAAGGTTGTGCATGTTGCTTCAAATATATATCACCATACTTACTTGCGTATTGTAGCAAAGTAGTCAAATCCGATTATCGAAACAAAAATACATTACTGCTTCATTTGTCTTTCCGACAATCTAATGATGTAAATAACTGATGTTAGATTCGCGCCGTCTATTCTCAAACGCTGCGTTTGCGTCACTATTGTTAACATTAAAAAGATTAGGCGCTGCAGATTACAGAAGATAAATACAGGCGCAAGTAAATCTTTTTCTTTTTATATATAAATCTTGTGTGTTATTGCTAGTTATTGAGTATAGTTTATACGACTTGAATTATTAAGTCACATTCCTACAATATGTTTGTACTACCAATACTAATAATTAAGTCAAATTATTCCCAAATTTTAAATCGACAAACCTGGTCGTATAGTTTATTCGGATAGATGGCGCCACTTTTTTTCCTTTCAATGAATTTGATACGTCAATTTCATTACTGCATTGTTCTGTCGGTTAGCAAGAAATTATTATCAATGTCAATTATTAATACAGAATCGAAATACATGTTTACAATATTACATATTTACATGCATTGTTTTGCATATTATTAACATAAGTTTATAACACATCTACAGAGAAGGGCAAAAAATGCCTGCCGGGTAGTTTAGTGAAATGTACAAGTACAATTTAATCTTATTCCTACTTTTTATTTTTGTACTAGTAGTCTCCTAAATTGTTTGTAGCTTTAAAAAAATCGTTTGGCCATCTATCCGAAGAAAGGTGAACTTATGACAAGTGACAAGAGTTTGCCTTTTTTGTCGCAGTGTTTTCGAGGGTAAAACTCAGTAGCGCCATCTATAATACAATGTTGAACTTTTAGTTGCATAAAGCAATCACATTCACACTAAAAGTCAACATCCTATTTAACTAAAGTGAGAATTTGCTGCTTGCGTAAAAAGTTCCTCTATTATTCAACAGATGTCACTAGTAAAGATTCATCGTCAGTTCATGATTTTGTTAGAATCAAAGAATACAATTGTTACTACATTACCGACATTAAGTAAAAACAAATTTATTTCATCAACAAATGTTCGAAAATAATGTAATTTTTTTTTCGTAATTAAAAATCACTAGCGGATTAACATGGCAACGTTTGTTGAAGTCGTTCGATATCATAAGTCCAAATAGTGCGACAATTTTCTTATAGATGTCGCTATACGCTAAGAACTGCTGCACATGATAAAACAGGATTTTAGGTTTTTCGATGACAGCCCCCAAGCCGAGGCGAGCCGAGCTTTCAATAAGCTCTCGGAGGGATGGAGGTTGTGACGACGCGTTGTCTTCGGTGCAGACTACAATCTTCTAAAATATCCTTTTTTAACACCAAATACAGCTGCGCAGAGGGCTTTTTAAGGTAAGTAGTCTTTTATATTCAACCTTCTTACATAATGGGCATTTTCAATCCATAATTTATGAGATCAGAGTTGACTAATGAAAAATCGTTAATTTCGCCAACGAAACGCTAGACATATTGGTGCAGTGACTTGCAAGAATCGCTTGGGGAGTCTATGATATATTATTTTTATATAAAATAATGCCTCAGAAAGGATTCATTTTATATTTCAGATTATTATTCTGAAATTCAACATTGATTTTCCAATTATCGTAACATTCCAAATTTACAACATTTGCTTAAAATTTAATGAATCAGTGTTTGAGGGTAATTAGATTGCGTAAAATAGGATACGGATTATGATTTTTATTATTATAACGTTTTAATGATGATTAGGTTTTTATGTAAAGCTATTTTAAGTCTTTTATTTTAAAAAAAATAACACCATTGCATAGGTACATTATTCGCTAACCATTTGTGTAAATATGTAAAGATAATCTTATTACCAAGCAAAAAATGCGTAGCAAATAGAATTAAAGTTAATCCTATATAACAAGTAGCGGGCTCGCAAAAGCGATCCCTTCTGTCCAAAAAAAAAGCTGTTAACGTGAAACTTATACCTGGCCTCATGAATGGATGGATATTTTTGTATAAAGGATGCTCGAAAAAGCAATAAAATATGGCCGACAGCCGACACAAAGGCACCTCCAGTGCGCCTGCGCCGACTTCGGACTTGCGCATTTCGATTGAACGGATTCGGGGCGGTGGTTACTACGGTAACTCGATCGAGATGGGCGTTGGAAGTCACATACAACTCGAAATTCTTGAATTACGAAATTTAACTTAGACGAATTATAAATAAATGATATAAAATAGGATTAGGGATTTTTATAGTTTCAATTCTATTGACTTATTTACGTTGGTTACCTTATGTTGTCATCGCACACCCATCGATCAATATGAAACTGGAAGATGGTTTTTTTTTCTTTGTTCTTCACAAAGACGTTCCTAGTGGCAAGTGGCATCAATACTCTTCAAGCCGAAACGCAGAAGGTGCTTTAAGGTAGAAAATTATTTAGTGAACTCCCCTTCCCTGTCGAAAAATACTAAGTTTTATCGCTTATCAAACCTTTTTTCTATGGTGTATTAGTGTATTTAATTTTCAGGAAATGATTTTTTAAATGTGTTATTTATTCTCTTACATACTTTAATATAGAAAACAATTGAACTTTATTAAATTTTATTTTCTCTACTTCAACAATAAAACAATTTGCTTTCTTTTATCTTTTTATTTATCTCGCACAGTAGTTAGTACAAAAGACGCAATTGGAGCTGTTTTGAAGGTGGCGCTAGCATCTCGAACGGTTTGCCTTTTTTAACAGTCGTTCGAGATCTAGTGGTAACGCTTTACTACACCACGTAGCCGCAACCAAGCTGCGCGCGTCGTCTGGGAAACCATTACGTTGTGCTCGTCATGCGTCGAGCTTTTAACGTAACCCCCGAAACATGAGTAGGATTTTAGATGCTTTTATTTAATGCTTTTTCTTATTAATAATTGTTCAATGGTTATATTATAGGAAGCAAAATCGAGTAACGATCTTTAATTTACCATAGAATTATAAAATTTTAGTTTTTATTATAAAACGAAGTGAGTCGAACTGATCAATCGGAAGGTCGTGCTCGCCATCCGACGAGGTCTTAAAGAAACCACCCAAAACTAGGAAGATTTTAAATGCCTTTTTATTTCCCTGTTATAACAATCATTGAAGAGAATGCCATTGCAATGGTATTCTGTTATAGATATGCCCAAAAAGTCATGTTTACTCGTGTTTTGCCGCTAAGGTAGGTAAAATAAAATGGTGCTTGGTTATGTAAAAAGCAAATTGAGATCATCAGTTTTGGAAAAAATAGGTGCAACTTCTCAATCTACAGTAGTCTTAGGAAGCTTACGCAGAACCTATTGTATTCCAACTATGGAAGTACATTACATATGATTATATTTGTTACTGTGAAGTAACTCTATGGAGTCGTGATACTGTTTGGATCTTTTTATACGTGAAGAATAGCAAACGGGTATATGATTCAGTTGATCTGCTGTTAAGTGATCATGGCAGCCCATGATAATTGTAAGCAACCTCAAAGTTGGTCTATCATTTCGAAGTCAGTCACATCTGCGTTGCTTCTCGTCGCCTCAAAAATACGCGTGCCGCCATCCACATTTATTGTACAGATGTAAAGGTTATTCGAAATTTTTAATGCGGCTCTTAAATACTGGTGAGTAGAGCATTACTCATAGGTTAATGTTCTAATTGTGCGCAATTAAACGCGCACCCCTTCAAAATAGTAAGTGGGTAGGGCGTTAGAGGGCGCTAGGCGCAAAGCTCACTGCTGCCATCTGCCTGTTTGTCAGACACAGCGTTACACAGAGGGCGCTAGCTGTCGCGCGCTACCGCCATCTCTCTATTCGTTTCTATTAAATGGAGGCGTACTCCGTGGCCGATAGGTGGAACTCGCATTGTTCGCTACTGATTTGATACCCAGTTCTTAAAAGCTTTTTTCTTTCTCTATTATACTTCTGATGTGTATCCTTGTCTTCGTTCTTCTGTTCGTCGCATACATCATAATATCCTTCTAAACACTTATGTCGGCGCCATATTTATATCAAGTTTGCATTTGTCAGTTGGTTTGTACAAGCACGACAGCGCCTCTATCGGGAACGCTCTTGATATTGATTTCTCTCTCATATTAATGTGTTTTACGTTTTCACTATTCATGTGTTTCAAGTTTAAAATGGTTAACTTATTTTATTGAAAGTAATTAGAAATTTGCGGATACCTCAATAATATAATCGCATTATAAGTAGGGTACTTAAAGAATTACTTTGAAATTTTAACAAATAAATAGCAAGTCATTTTTTCACGCATACCAGTCAAATATGGTCGACGATATAGCCGACCAAAAATATTTTTAATTAAAAACTTCTACACGAAACAACTTGAATAGGTTATAGATAATTTATGTTAAAGGAAATAGTGTTTAAACTGTGAACAATTTAGATGAAAATTTCCAAACCGTGTACCGCTGCTAGCGGAGATCCCTGGCGTCTTAGAACGTAGAATGTACCGATGACGTCACTGGATTTTGTTCTGACAAGAGATTCAGTCTATTAACGATCCACTGCTAAGGCTAGCCGCACCTTATGTTACTGCTTCAAAGAGGATCCGATTCACGTCGGTATTTTGATATCGCCGAACAATTATGCATAAGGACTAATATCTTGTGATAAGGGCCTGATTGCTAAAGTATCCTCCGGTCCACTAAACCCGTGACTGTAAAATGACATTGTCACTCACAAGTGGCAACACTACACGTTGCTTAATTGTGATCGTTCGTTGGCATTTAAGCCGAGAATGGAATATAAATAATTGTTACAATCAAAACAATTCTATCATCTCCTTAACACGATATCTCTATTATTCTTTTATTGGTATTGGTAACCATGCAGTTTATTTGGTGCTAAGTGATCACTGCAGCCCATGACAACTGTAAAAAACTTCGA
>DWHE01000298.1:0-11201 GCA_018247495.1 Satarupa nymphalis | reverse complement strand
AAGCCAATTATTACGAAAATTGAGCCTACTGATTAAGTTTATATAACATTATATTTGTTAATAATAATAAAAAAAATATTATAACTTAAAAAAAAAAAAATTTTATTACAATTCCTTCAATAATTAATAGAAAGGAACTTCGTTCCATCCGGGTGTCCCTTGACACCTCTCAAGTTTTTAATCTATTGATTACTTCGATCGATCGAGATATCATTATGGATAGTGGTGATAGAACCTTTCTAGGTTCGATCCGGACAGTATCATCGCCATATTTATTTCTGCTGTAAAGCAGCTCTTGCAAGTTGTGTTTCAGTTTGAAAGGCATGGGTACCGGTACGCTTTAGATAAATGAGGCGATCAATTTAGACCTCAAGATTAGCAGCGCAGCAGAGACCGATCTCGAAATTGATAATAATTCAATTCGACTTGGGTGAGTGAATTGCATGCCCGTTTGCTACACTTACCTATATTATAATCAATAAAAAAGGTGACCAGCTACCCTTAGGACTAAGTAGCTGTAATTGGTCGAATTGGTTCGTTAATGTTGATGCGTGATGCTGTGATCTGTAATATCATTAAGACAATCATTTTATAGTAATTGCATTCCTTATGTAGTGTATGTGTGTAAATGAAACCACTTAGCGAATTTACTACATAATCTTACTACATAACGGTTTGTTATAATAAATTAATCCAAATGAAATATATAATTTTTTGTTTAGATTTTTTGTCGAAATTAGACTAAGTAATTTTTATTTTAGATTTACGTATTTAAACTGTGTAACGTACAGAAATATTGCCGAAATTTCTAAGACCAGAGAATTCAGAAATCTGTGCGCAGAGTGCAATAACAGATGCCATTTGTTAACGTCGCTCTAAGGGTCGCTTTAACTAAGTTTATGTGCAAAGGAAGGTTTCCGAGTGGGCAGCTGTGAGATGTGTTGAAGCAATTAGGCGCTCCCAGGTGACGACTCAGCGCTGCTAGCTCCAATTATCTGCTTAAGGTTTTACGCTAGAAATATATCACTAGAAGAGCCACACAGGAAAAAATTGTCGACAGAAATATCGTTTTTCCTCAGTAATGGTTTCAAGCTTTTAATAAGAAACTGTACCTTAATGTCTTACGAATGTATAAATCAGTAGTAATACGTATTGCTTATGAAAGTAATGCCATAATTATTACATCCCCGTCTTAAGATTTGGAACCAAATTAATAGGCCTCTCGGAAACTAGACACTGATTTACAGAAATAATTTCTTAAAAATTGCTACTAAAATTCATCTTCAACAATTAATACGTTTGTTTTTATAAGCGCAGTAAATTATGAAAAAATTGATATACGAAAATCATAATTGTACTCAAATTGGACAGACGTCACTGAGAACTAAGCTTTTAATATGCTAAGCGCGTGAGTACCCACACCTATTAAGTTGGAACTACCCGCAACATTTATTTTACAGATATAGGCTCTACAAATACTCTACAAATACAATATGCGTATACATGCGTGCCCAAACTGTTAGAGCGTGGAGCGTCGGTTCAATGTAATCGATCGATACAATGTCTAGCCACTTCTAGTCGCACTAGCATGTCAGTTTTATATGTTGTTTCCTAAGTGGCTCCTCCTGGGGCCCGTTGTAAACATGTACGGCTAAAGTTTAAGCGTCAACCCTTGCGAGATAGACGCCGAGCCGAGTTATTGGGGTCCTTTCGACCCTTACAAGTGACATTTGATTTTTGTCATTAAATATATTGTGCTCGGGCTCCTACACGGCTTTCATTTATATAATCCTGTTAAGTGGGCTGTTTAGTAATAAAATGTATGAGGGTCGGACGCCCAAGAAAGAACAGCGCTAACTTATTGCGGGCTGAAATATTTTAGTCCTCTTCATGAATACAGGCTATTTTCATTTTATTTAACATCATTGTTATCGGCGAAAGAATAGACGAGCGATCAAATGGTAAACAGTTCCAGCTTTATCTTTTGGAAGGGAACAGTATCAGTCGAAAACCTATTCTGATGATTGATTTCCGGAGTCCTGATGTATTGTGCTATTGTAGCAAATCTCGCTTAAACGATCAGTTTCGAACCATTCGCATATTTTACCAACAAAAACTTCGTTCTTTTTTCAAGGTCAAACAGCGATGCAACTACTACCGGGCTTTAAGATGGAATGCCGCATGTTTTGATACGCCGGACCTCATACACGCGTATTGCAAAGATATATGGTTTATTGGTAGACAAAATGTCAATCGAACAAACAGTCCCGAGTTCGATTATCACACGGGGCAAACATGTTTGACCGAATATTGGTCTTGGTTGTGATGTTTTGTCCGTCTAAGTTACGCTAAAAACTTAATTAAGTATTAAATACGTATTGTGCGATATAAATTATATAGTCTCGCCCGTTCGCAAAAATTTGAAACACGTTATGTTAGACAGACAGCTAGTTAAAGTCTGATTTAAAAGTATTTTTAATAGATGGAACTATATTTGGTAAGTTAAATACAACAAATACACTATATTTGGTAAGTTATATACAACAAAGAAATGATTCATACAAGTAGGCACACATTTTACATGACTTAAATACAACAAAGAAATGATTCATACAAGTACGCACATTTTACATGACTCTTTTTATCATTTCAAGTTTTACGAAGTGTAAAACTAATTGAACATGTAAATAGAACCTATCCAGGTTCGACCGGGTCAGTACCACTACCACACCTATTTTTGCTGTGAAGCAACTTGCGAGTTGTGTTTCAGTTTGAAGGGTGTGGTTGCCGACATGGTTTGGATAACCATACCAACTTAGTCCTCAGGAGTAGCAACGCAGCTGTGACCGATCTCGAGATGGACAATGGTCCAAGTCGAGGTTGGTTAAAGTTGTCATGGGCTGCAATATTCGCTTAACACCAGGTGAATTGCATGTCCGTTTGCTACTCTTATAACAATAAAAAAAATGTAATAATAATACAACATGTATAACAACTCTAGGTAAGTAATGTATAAAGCTTGAGTGTGGAAGGTAAGCGTTCGTGTTTATCACAGTAACGATTTTATGTTTGCTTGTTCTGCGTACGATATTATGTTAATAGATTCATAGGTAACTTATTTATAGAGCCCGATAGGCATGCATATTAATGTTGCGATATCATTAACCTCAGCAATTTTCAAAAGTCAGTAATAGGTTATTATTAGTCAATTGATAAGATCAGGGACACGTGTCACCAGAGACTTATTCTTAATACCGCGGTTATTGAATGTTACATGTCATATTGGTTATTATGTATACATTTTGTCGTAATATTATGAGTTAACTTAGATTTAATAAAGTAAATGTAAGAATATTTTTTTAAGATGGCAACATTTATTATTTACCTCTTAAATTCGAAATTCGAATTGTTTAAATGGTTCGACGCGGCTCCGATGTTTTTTGGCACGCTACATATTTACAGAGACAAAGCATCACTTCTCAATTGTAAGGAACGTCGCGCGAGAGGAAATATTAGCAGGTAAGTGGTATTAGCGAATCTAGCCGGTGTTGGTAAGTGCCCGGGGCAGAAATTAAGTCACAAGTAACGTTGTTACGGCGGTGAGGGTGTTACCGCTCGCTACGGGGGACCACTTTCCATACGATGCCATTTGCTCCTTTAAACCATAGTAAACGTAACTGTTCTCATAATTGATATGAGGCAACTACCCGTAATAAATATAGTTCTAAATAAGACTGTATACGCACACCTCCACGCTAAGATTTCTGACACACACGAACAAACATTTGTTATATAAATGTTTGCCCCGGCCGTGATTCAAACCCGGAACCTTTTGTTCAATACGCAGACTTGTAAACCTCTCACTGGACCAAGCCACCCAACCGTTTAAACAAGAATTTTGGGGAACATAGGGTTGAAGAATTTCGTTAAACATGAATCTTCATCATTCACCATTTACAGAATCGCATTATCTCTTATGTAGGTTTCTGTAAAAAAATATCAATTATTTAAAATACTGGTATATAGTGACCACAACAGCTCATGACGATCGTAAATGCTTCAAATGATAGAGTATTTAGCTGCTAGTAAAGTATTTACCTCACAGCATGGGCTCTGCTTGTCCAAACACGGTTGTCGAATTTACGAGAATGATTTCCCGCTGTCAGTATCGCATCAGCGATCAACGTTAGCAATTCTGATGTTCATAACCGTATTTGCAACGGATTTTTTTTTTGCTAAATTCGCGCTTTTTTAACAAGTGAACCGGGAATTTTTTCGACAAATATATTACTCTTACTCTGTCGGAATAATTATTATACATGATCTTAAATTTCGTAACCTCGCGCTAAGACATCAATTTTCTTATTCATACAGCTTATGTCGTTATTAAGTTAATGTTATCTCTAAATTTTATTCGCCAAATATTATCGAGATTAGTCCAGCAATTTAGTCGTGAAAGTAAACAAGTAAAGAGAATGGTAACTTTCGTGTTTATATCGTATATATATTTTTTTACGTAAGGATATGCTTTGTGGATACCTCCGCGCCGCGGTAGCAGTGAGAAGCGAGGTATGCTCACGGTGTTCCAACTTGACTCATTGCTTAGTGAAGGACTTATGGAGACGTGCACTTCCGAAAATGCCAGTTTGAGAATAACTTTAGACTTCCTGGTAAGTTTTATCGGGCACACATGTTTAGCCTAGCGGGGAAGTAGATCTTAGGCCCCTACATCGGTTCTAGTATGTAGTAAGTTTAAGTACCATTTAATTAAACATCTGATCGTAACTCAGATTTAATATAAATACACTTAGTGTTGAAAGTATTATCCGTAGTTTTACAGAAAAGTATAGGTAACACTGCAATGACCATTCACACACACACACACACATATGTGGCCTGAACGTTCACCACTTCAATACTATAAAAATAATGCACGAACAAGAAACTATTATAGTCTGCGCTTATCACGCTCTGATGCTTTCAATATGGATAAGTTTAAAATGATTATAGCCTTGCATTGAAGTATCGCAAGGATTATAGTAAAAGACACGAGTCGTTGGAAGTGTGGAACTTTTATATGAGTTGGCTGAACTTAAAAGAGATATAATTGGAAACTTGAGACGGCTGGTGCAATACACGACAGTGCGGTGGGAGCGGTGCCTTTAAACGATAATATTATCGGCGTAATTTTCCTTTTGTTCGTGCTCTCACCATTAAGTTTCAAAGCTTTTGTGATTTTTATTAAAAATTTTGCGCATGTGTGCAGTTTTAATTATCAGAGTTACAAGCTGTTTGGATTTTAGTGCCTTTAATGAAAAGAACTAATGAAGGTCTTATCTAAGTTATTAAAGTAATTTAGGAAATGATATTAATATAATACAATAATAATAAAAATAATAAATTAAATTAAGTATTTGAATAAGGTAATACATAATAGAGCGTTGGTACAACCACCAAAATCGTTTTATCTGTTAAGGAACTCAAGTAGCTGTTTTCTACTTTAAATGGGTCGCCAGCGTCCACATCGATGTGGCGCCCAACTTTCCTGAGCAGTAGCACATTTACCCATGACCAATCTTGAAAAGCACAAAGGTCTAATTTGAGGTCGGTAACGTTTGTCTTGACTCTGTAGACATTAATATTAGTTGAATTGGATGCCAGTTTGGGAATTCATTCCGAAGAAAAAAATTTAAAATACGATTTATTTATGAAAATAATCATCCCGTTAAAACATTATCTCAATATTAAAACTCAAGATGCGTTCTAATTTAAATTTTTATTCATTAAATAAATCATCTCGAATGGCCACAAAAAGTTTCTACGTGATTTATCGCGTACTCATTAGGTTTATAAGTATCGGAGTGTCTTAGAAATATTCATTAAAGTAGAACCGAGCGCCTTCCGCCACGTCATATTCCCGATGGGACTTACACGTGAACAAAGTTTACACTTGACTGATTAAATTCTACACACCGTCTCCCGGTAACCTGCTCCACGTTACAAAAGCTGTATGTAAGTTTTTGAAAGTTTAAAACCATTTATTTTTACGCACTTGTTTTTAGAAGGACATGGACAATGGACATGTTACGAGTGAATAAGTTAGTAGGTACGATACGATATCCGAATACAAAATTTCAATAAAAAAAATTACAGATTTAATTTGTGTTATGTTGTTTAAATAACAATGTTATAATGTGAAATTTTAATCGATTTGTTTTGTTTAGAACATCGATATATTTTGTTACTAAGTAACGCAAGGCTATGAAGGTAAATGTATGAGGGTAAATGAACATAAGAGTATTAAATGGTGCACATTTTACCGCCAAAAATAAACACAAAAATAGGCATGATTTCGATGACAGGAATCACCCGATATTTTGCGAACTAGATAGACACTAATTAGGCCTGCATGTTTAATTTGCAAGTTTCGAATATTGTTACGCTCTTTTCAAATTACATTATCATCTTTACCAAACTCTATAATAGTATTGTAACTGAATAATTCGATAGGTTAGTGCAGGTAAGTGTTAAGGGTGGTAGTGGTTTTAGTTTATCTATCCAATAACCCCATCAGCTAAGTCAACTGCTCTGTTTGATGTGGCCGGAGTGGATGCACCTCGAGAGCTCTAAGTGTCCCAAGTTATTTTTACTGCTGCTCCCCGGTTGTACGGCGTTAAAAGTGTTTGTCTTGAATTTAAAGTGCCAATTGAAGTTTTGGAGAAGGAGTACGTCGCGTCGGTGTGACTTACCGGAAATAAGGAACTTGGCCTTTAAAATATTAAAGTGGGAATGTTGGAAAGTTTGAAACTCCAGATTCGGTTCAATTTGCGAGAAACAAAATGCGACAGCTCTTAAGGTACGTACTCGTACGTCGGAGTCAGTAACGTGACATCACCAGCACGACAACGTAAGCTCTGTGTTTGTTGTTAAGTTTTTTATTTCCTTATATCGAGTAATTACTGTTGTAATTTCCCATCTACGGCAGTGACGAATTAGAGCGCAATACAGCGGCGTAAACAAAGGACGAATATTAAGTATTCAAAACGGCGTCGCGGCGGTCGATTGCGGAAATGACAAACCGATTAGTCGTAGGTCTCTGCGCTCGGGGAGAGATATATCCGGCGGAACCGAGTGAAATTACTTCCCGCTTGCTCTCGATGCTTAGTAAAAGTTCAACTCTAATAAAGCAACAACTATACAGCTTAGAAAAATGCTCTGATATAACAAGTTTCCTACTTTTTTTTTTGGCAACGTGTTGGAATATTTTGATTATCTTCAAGCAGTAACACTATCCTAATTACGGACTGTAATACGCATTTGTCTAATAGTCGGCGTAGACTATGTTGAGGCCGTACGAACAAGGAGAATCTTATTCACGATACCACGGCCCTCTCAACAATGTCCAACAAGATTTAACGGTCTCACAACTGGCAGAATGTCCGTACCTCTAGCGAAGGAGTTCGCTTGATTACAATCAAAATTCCCACGGTTCATTAGGATTGCTCGGAATTCTCGGAATTCATTAGAAATACTCTGGCGAAGTGGACCCCGGACGTAAATAAGTGATTAACGCAGTTGAAATTGTTTTCAGGGACCCGCCGCTGCCGGCACTGCAACTCCGTCTGAACTCTTGATACATTTAAAATGAATTACTACGCCACGCGGAGTGCCTCAATAAGTCGTTCTAATAATATATTAGATAAGTGCCGTTACATTTTTTACTACCGAGAAATGTTAAAATATCAAAATTGTCACACGTTAATAAAACCTTGAAAATAATAAATTAAATGAAAAGAAATGAAAAAAAATAAACAATTAAAATGAGAAATGATGAATAAACTCGAGTCTACCTTAGGTGTTCTCAAAATTTTAAATTCGATGTAAAAAAAAATATTCAATCTCTACTACGTTTATTTTGAATAGAAGATATTAAGTAAAAGTTCACACAGAGTTACCAAAAACCTCACCCACAGAGAAACAGGTACGTTTAAGCTGAAATTTATTACATCGCTTTCAAAAGAGGTAAACACTAGTGATGTATATGGGTACTCAAAGCATCAATATTTCATTTCAACTTTGAAGCAGAAATCTTAATGCTACCTTGGTATCAACACCGCGTTTTTTTGGGGAACGAGAAAAATGTCATTTAATGTGAAAATATTAAAACGCTTAAACTTCTCTAGGATTTATTGGGTCTCTAGGATTTTTTACAAAAACTCGCAAGTATTTTATTCATCAAACCAATTTAAAAATTAAAAACTATTGATTTTATACTCATATAGTTACTATGAGTATTTTACAAGTATATTTGTTATATATAGATAAATACTAGTTTAATACTAATATTAGGGTGGTTTTAGCATGGCAAGTGTACTAATTATTATTAAAACTTAGTTCGAATTAGGATAGGAGTAAAGACAACACTACGTTAGTTTGATATTGACATTTGGACATAAGTTGGCGGCTGGTTTAGGGGCTAAATAGGATCGCACGTCCGGGCAAACATTCTGGGAACTTAACAAGTTTAAGCAAATTTATAACCGCCGGGATTTGAGCAAACCATCTCTGAAACTTGAAACCGTTACGGGTTTAAATGGTTTCTTGCGATTTAGAAGTGTTAAATGTTGTCAGTTATTTTTATGTATAAGTTAAATTTTATGGGATATTTTTATTGACAGATTATTCATATAATAAATAGATGAATTGAAACAGAACAGAATAAGAGAATGGTCCAATTTCAAGTTAAAAGTTCACGTCTAAATTTGTCATGGGCAGCAGTGACCACGTAACACCAGGTAAACAGTATGCCCATTTACTACTCTTATACCAAAAGAAGTAATAAAATATTTGTTTAGAATTGACAACTACGATACCCATTGACCAGTCACATAACATAACATAAGTCCATAAGACCGACTTAACGTAATATTAAAATTTTATCTGTATTACAGTCACACACATACTTCTACACTCTCGTTACAGTCACCCTGCAACAATAATTTTCAGGGCAGTCTATAGATTATTTAGTTATGTAGTTCTAGAGTAAGGTGCTTAATTACCTACTAAATATATGGCGTTAAATAGGCAGTGGGTGTAGTCAATAGCCACTCCAACCAATAATAATTCACGCGAAAACATATCTCAGTTTAACAAAGAATATTTTTCAATGAAAGTTGATAGAGGGGTCTACCATTGATTGGTCAATGCCAATATCCATGTCCTAAGATTTCTATGGCTAACTGTTAAGACATAATACCGTGTGTTTCCGTGAAGAAATGCAAAATAACTGAAAGACAAATGAAAATTTGTTTTAACAACAGTTACCTAACAAAATTCGGGAATGCTGAGCATAATGTGAGTAACCGATGAGTACTGTTTGGTGAGGCGTGTCTTCAAGGGCATTGCACTCCCGGGTTACCGCTCCGAATACACGCTTATGCAATTATTATAAGTTGAAGCTACCGATTTTGTTTATGTTACTACACAGTTATTATGAATTCATTCTCCAAAACGAACTGCTGTGTTCTTCGCTTGTTATTATTTGCATTACATTTGCGAAAATGTATCTCGTATCCCTCGTCTTTCTTCTATTCACGAACATTAAATGGTACAAAGTAACGAATGACTACATTTATTTGTAATAACAGTTGAATTATGGATCGTAGTTTAATAAAATGTATACCAGTCATAAATTTATGTTGATGGGCAACAATTTAAGTTAACATTTTTCAGTGGATTATGTATTACTTTTTATTGGCACCAGAAAAGCTAAGGGGCGCAGTTCAACAATTCTTATGTGATAATGCCGAACGTTACAGCTATAATATACTTAAATATCAGCCATTGGTTTGTTCGTAGTCAATCACGGCTTCAATTTACCTTTTTGTTTTTTTCTTTCTTTTTGACACTACTCACACTCTTAAAAATGAAACATATCTCCCATGTATTGCTTCAAAGCATAAATGAGTGTGGGATATTGCGTACCCTGCTAAACCTGAATAAGTTACACTACTTTTACAAACATATACTACTATCTACTTCATATCAATAACATTGCACATAAAAATATTTAATGGCAGTAAGGATTGATACATAAACTGGATCTATTGTATAATAAATTATTTTCGTATTCATTTATTTACAAGTAATACCAACGTGTGAAAAATAGTGAGTTTGCATTTTAACGATTCGCGTTTGCATATTTCTATTGGCAAAGTTATGGTTATAGTTTTTTCGCAATTTTCCAGTGTATTTGAACTGTTGAACAGGGGTGACGCTAGCGTTGAGTAAAGAGTATTTTCTCAAGTCGAGCGCATAACGAGGTGGAGCGAGGGTGCATGTACTATAGGGCGGTGCACTGCAAATGCAGGTTCTTGCCCGCGCTGACACGTTTTGTTCCATTGCACTAAAGTCACAGTCAAAGAGAGACACAAAAATACTGCCCAAAATTTTATCGGATTCACAATTTCGATATCGATATAAAAATAAGTAAGGTCAAGAGTATTATTATTCGAGTAGTATTGTTTCATTTTTGTAAATACGAAAATTAAATGGGAAAATATATAAACCCTTTAAATCATTGATTATTTCTATATCGTCTATTAATGATCTAACATGTAAAGTGTGTAAGTGGCTTTATAGGAATTCAATAGAGATTTTATTGCTGTGTTACGTGATTGTTAATCTGGCGTTTATATAAAATTTATATGAACTTTTCAGACCTAATATATGAGCTTGATGCAGTATCCAAATGTAGGTAGGTGTAAAGCTCGTTACAATAATGGCCGAGAGTAGGGCATTCTGAAAAACTGGTATTTAGTAAATTCCTTGCATCACTCATCAACTCATTGCAGTCGGTACATTTGTGTTGAATTGTGTTGTTATAATTTGTGTTGTTTTGTTCATGTTATTACAACACAAGTTCATAAAACACAAACGTAATAAAATACATTTTCCTAGGAAATATTGATGATAAGGGGTCAATGTACAAACTCTAATGCAGGTTCGACAACACCGGGGTCGCTGCTTCAGAGGTCATAGTCCGAGCAATGTCGTTTATTTATGTAACAAGTTACGTTTGTGATACTGTTCTTCGATGTGCTTACTTGAGAACAGTAATACATACTAGATAATTGACAGTTTATACCGACATTAAAAACACAGTCCACTTCGTATGGTTCCAGCGCTACGTATGTTCCTGC
>DWHE01000297.1:0-11206 GCA_018247495.1 Satarupa nymphalis | reverse complement strand
AGGCCGGCAGCGCATTTCCGATTACTCCTGCGTTGCACGTTCATGCAAGAGGGTGACCATTTACCATCAGGTTGGCCCTATGCTGGTTTGTCGGACAGACATAAAAAAAGCAAGATTTTCAGGACAGATTAAAAAGCATAGTTCTATCACGCAAATTGAGCGCTTGAGTCTCTTTTGAAAGTCATGGCCTATACGGTAAGTATTAAGGTACCTCTAAGAAGCATTTTTGTTCTATTTTAAAATACAGTTATTTATCAAAAATTTATTTTCCTATACTTTTTATTGAAACAGCAGAGTAAAACCTTGTAGGTAAAATATTTCATGTATTGCTTCATAGCTTTTCAATCGGAACATCTCGCTCTATGAGGTTTTTGAGTGTTTCAAGGTACAATTAAATTGAGTGAACACAATTTCCCCGCGTACGTTTTCCAACTTAAGTACTTTATTTTTAGTTACACAGTTATCCAATCAGTGCTAGTAGATATTGAATACTTCCGTGAATAATATTATTCAGAGGCTGTCAGATTAGATACTTTCATCTACACTTAAACTCCAGCAAGATCTTGAAGCTTGTGCATGATGTACAAAATGCAGGAATGTTTATTTCTACGTCTATTCGTTACCCCGTAGCAAAATGTCGGTATTTTGTCGTTTACCACAGCCTTTCGCCCAAACCTGTAACATTAAATTATATTTTTATTTCTACTATTCGGTTAAAATACATTTTGTGTACGGATGACAAGATGGTGCCGAAACCTGTCTTAAAGTAATGTTTTAAAAAGTAATACACTACTATATTATTTATAATATTTTTACACTCGAAACAAGTCTTGTGTGAATATTTAATGAAAACAAAATTGGTGAAATGTTGCCCTGTTCGGGCGCCATCTTAACATTAACGACGGTTACATGCTTTGTTATCTGTTTGCGAAGGTATTGTTATCTCACAACAAATAATATGAACACTTAGGAAGTTGTTTTGACAGTTATACCCATGGACCATGCAGTTTTGTTTTAGTACAAAAAGCATTAGTAAACATCTATATACTACGAATGAAAAAATGTAACCTTATTAATTTGTATGACAGTTAGTGTGGACATGTTGGAGACTGCTAGTGGTTTTGATCGCAAAACTTTTATGCTCTTGCAACATTAAAGTATTATTCAGTTACATTTTTCCATTTCAGTAAACGAGTGCCGAGTTATTTTTGTGCAATAAAAATAAAATTTTGGAAAAAAAAAATACATACCATTTTCCGCTCTTTCCACCATATTTGGTATAATTCCGAAGGATTAAGGTAGTGTAAGTGAAAAAAACAAAAATAAATTATCGTCTCTCGGTTAATTCCAACACTCATTCTTTTATTGTGATTTTGGTATGTTCATTACATTACATAACATGTTTTGTGCCTTAATATTTGTTGTGAGACTACAAAACTCGAGTAAAGCATAATGACGTCACTGTACCGACAAATACGTATTTACATTTTTTTAAAGTAGACATTGGAAAGACTCGGTCTAGTTGGAATAAAAAAGGAGTAAATCGCGCGACGTCACTCCGCCTTCATAGTAATGCCCTAAAATCCTCAAATTGCATTAAAATAAATAGTTCCTTTTCTAGTTTAATTACATATAAATAGTGAACTTAAAAAATAAAAAAAGGACTTTATACAAAAATGAAAATTAAACAAAACGTGATGTATTGTTAAAGTATTCCATCAACCACGCAGAGTTGATTGAAGTTTTAGTTTCGGTCCCATGTAGCCGGATAAATACGTAAATGTATACATAGATAACATTTTATTCTAAATAAATAGGAAATGAGAAAGGAATCTCCCACCATCCACATCCATCTTTCAAATTAGCCGCACAAATTTTAAATATCACACGTTTACTAAAAATACCAAAAAAAGAAAAAAAAAAGTTCACGACTTACCACCTTACTGCCTTACTGGTCACGACAACCATCATTTTTTTTGTAAAATTTTCGATTTCGGTTAATTTTTAAGTAGGCGTGTGATAATTGTATTTAATCAATATAAGCCTAGGACGTAAGGTATAAAGTGTTCTTTGACTAGGTGGAGTATGTCAGACTAACGAATAAATAGAAGAACAATCGGATTTAGGCAATGAAAATCAGATATAGTTTTGGCCAGCACGCTGTTGGTTCCGTCAAAAATACAGAAGTATGAATTATTGATGATTTATGATATTTGAAATAAAAGTAATTTTTTTAATTTTATATATAACCAATTAGTTTTGTAACATTTTTTGGAAAATACTTCAATTTAACGAAATATTGCACCTATATATATATTTAAGTTATGTGTACAGCGAGCTGGATGTCTAATAATTTTGTTAATTTGTATATAATATATAAAAATCCTTACGCTAATAGATATGTACATAACTTGTAAGTCTCTTCTTCAGATTATTACATACTAAAACGAGTTATCAAAACCTTAGAGTTAATAACAATACAATAAATCGCAAAATTACAAATACCTACGCGTAAAATATTTACAACTTTAAAAAATAGGACGTTCATTATTCTCAACATGGACGATTAAATTTAAAAAAAAAATCCAATTATTTTTTGGATATGAGAGTACTTTGGTTGTATAAACGAGCCAATCGAGACTTGCTCATTCTACTATTAATAAAGCTAACAAATCGTCATAATTTAACCGTTATTTTGCAATGTCCCTTTCCATTTTAAAGGTAGTAAAAACAAAATACTTAACAATATAATCTCACTGGGCCAGCTATTTTCATTAACGTATTTATTAAAATCTACAATAATTTAAAGCTTCGAAAGTAGTTATTAAGTAAAAAAGCATAGGAATTAAGGCTAATCAGGAATTTTGAATTACGAACAGAAACATCATGTGCTCTGCACAATAGAGAGACACGAGTTACTGTATTGAAGAGAAAATAAAATGGCCGTGCAAACAGCTGGCCCTACGTAACGAAATGTCCAATCTTAGTATTGTCGCAGGTAGGAGAAGCAACGATAACTGAAGTCGAGCGCCATTTCCTAAATCGAAATATTCCACAGAACATTTCAAGATTGTCTACAAAGTTATTGGATCTACAAAATTTGCACTAAACGAGTCCAATGACGAAGACTAATCTTCAGACATTCGAACGCTCGGAGCGAGTAAAGTAATGGAACGTGGTGGGTCGTTTCGGCACCGCTTCCTAACAGTAGTAGGACGTGGAGAGGCCCAGTTTGCATGTGTAGGAATGATACATACTGCTCCTGTTTGATACGTCCTTGTTCTCGCAGCGCTGCCCGTTGAAGCCTTCCGGGCATCTGCAAAATGTCGCTGCTTTAGGAACCGGTGAACATTCGAGTTAAGATAAATTTTCGAATTAGTATTCTCATCGGATGTCGATATAGGCAGTCTCGGTGCTGATATGATACAGGATTGTTGAGAAAAAGTTATAAATAATACATCTAGGCCGTCAACTCTAAGCACGGGCGCACCTTCTAGTGTTAGAAGCTTATTCCCGCTGTGGTCACTTACCTTCTTGTGGGTGGTAAAGTAAGTCCCTAACAAATCGTTAGAAAAACACATTTTTTAAAAATAGCTCTCACTTCATTTTATCTATAAGTGGATACATTTTAAAACAAATGCTTAGTTACATTACTGTCAATTTTAAGACAAATTAAATATTAAGATACTAGAACTTAGTACATACGCTTTTAAGAGTTAAAAAGGGCTTACTTGCAAGCTTGTTCCTGTACAAGCTCGAAGAATAAACAGGTGCCTCCGTTGAGGCAGTAGGAAGCCGGATCGGGCATCGGACACGGCGCACCGAGCGGCGCTGGAATACATCAAGTTTTTCTATCAATATAGGATATTTTCAAATAGTATAAGACTAGCAAACGGGCCTGCAGTTCACCTGTTGAATGATCACTGCATGACAATTGTAATCAGCACGCAACATGCGTTGCAATGTTTTGCGAAAACTGTAACAGCACAATGCCACCGATATCGGACCGCTATTTATTCATGATAGGTAACCGATCAGCCTATTGGCCTTCATATCGCTATTGTTTGCGGATCGGATTCGAGGAACCGATTGCACAATTTCCCGCAGTCTCGAAGCGAACCGGTGTTGTACGTCGGTAAATAATACGTGATACGTTTCTTAAGAAAATTTGCTCCATAATGGGGTATATAGACGAGCAGCAATGGAAATTGAACCGTCATTTGAAGTACGGGAAATTATTCCATTTATAAATTCAGTACACGTAAGTAATCGCTGAAGCTCATGAAAATTGTAACCAACTTCAAACTTGACCATTGTCCAGGTGGGAATGGGTCACAGCTGCGTTGTTACTGATGAGGGCTAAGTCGGTCCCTCGTGTATCAATATTTCAATATTTTAACAAACTAAATAGTTTTATTCATTTTTATTTTTATTGGATAATACATTACTCATATTTTATAAAATATAATGATTATCTTATTTATAAAAAATGATGATTATATCTATTTATTTCTAGACTTCGGATCTCTTCGACCACCGGCTTATGTTTATAAGTTATGAGAAGGTTTATATGCTATTTACTTTGTTATAAGTAGTCTAAAACACGATGCAGCACATTTATTCGTTTGCATACTCGGGAAAATGAATGTAGGTGTACAGACAGGACGGTGTCCACCAGGTTTTGCTATGATTACATAGCATAAGCGTAATACACATTTCGTTATCATTCAATTTGGCTTCCCGTCCAATTTGCGTACAACGAGGTATATGAACTCCGTAAAACGTAAATTCCAACTAAGTTGAACAAAACATGCATTCGTCTTCGTCTCATTATCCTATTCACCCCGCCCTATTTACGGAAGGGTTCCGGTATGTTGTGTAAATTATCAGTTCTCACCGGTGTCCGGAGCCGCTGGTGCTGGGGGTAGAACGCTGACGTTAGCTGTGGCCACCGCTGGCGGCCCGATCACGCCTTGCGCTCTGCATTCGTACGACGCGGAGTCCTCCCGTCGCGCGTGCCTTATCACTAAAACCGAGCGCCTTCTGCAAAACGGAGAAACACTTTCTATCATCAAGAGTACCTACAGTTTTTGCTCATCGCTCCTCTAGCTGTCAGCCAAACGCTTAACCCAATATTAACAGGCCATAGCAGCTCGTTACAACCATAACAAATCTAAAACCGGACCGTTTTACTATTCGAGGTTGGTTCCCTTTGCATTGCTGGTTTCTAGGATACAGATGCTCGCCTCAAATTTGCTGTCCGTTAAATCATACAGTCCACCTTCGAACTGACACATATTTAGAAATAGTTTTTTCCCAGCAAAAATATGTGGTGTAGAAAGTATAACACTTTCTCGCTTGAACCTATAGGTTTTACCTCTACTAAAATAGTGTTTATAATTTAGATACATCAAGAAACAATGAATCATAATATATATTTTCAGTGATGCTCTATCAGTTTTATTGTTATGATTCGTTTTATTACGGCTTCCCGCAGTAAGACTGGCGTAACTTCACCTCGTGCTCATGATAAAGGGTATTGAAATGGCCTGAAACAAGCACGGTTATCCCGAATCAAAACTAAAATAACACTTAAAAAAAAGATTATCATTGTAATCGCCCTCTTACTATAACCGTTGATTGAACTTATAAAAATATTTATAAACTAATTAATCAGCCATGATTAAATAATGCTTTGTTTGAAAAGCGTTAGTGCTATCAAATACATAGGTCATTTATTAGGTATACCTACATACACTACGTAAATTATGGATGACATTATACATTTACATATAAGCCCATTTATAAGTATTGTTTGAATCCGAAGGTGTAAAAAATGACCAAAAGCTTAAAATACTAATTACGTCATCATACAGTTTTAGAGCTATTATCTCCTTTAACTAGCCCCCGATCATGTCCAAGTTTGATTTAATCAACATTGGTAACGTTTTGATAAAATACTGTAACTATTCAGCTGACAACCAATGTTAATGTTACCTATACATTATTATTTCAGTAAGCGACAAATACAAGAAACCATCCAGACGAGTCTCCTATCAATACTCCTTCCTCAACCAACGACCCGTGTAATTCCTATAGCAATTCGTCACAATTGCTTGATCCAATTGTCTACATGTTTCCATGGATATCAAACACATCTGCTTTGAAATAAGGATCATTATCTTTTGTCAAGACTAGTGGAAGTTGCTTCGGACAATGACGCTTCAGGGCTAGGTCACATGAGTTCGAGATTTTTGCAATATGTAAAGGAATTACACCGTAAATGACCTTGGATGTAAGTAGCTTTTTCAGTAACGAAATCCAACTTTATTTATAATTATTCTTGAAGAAAATCATATATAAATGGAGTTCAAATAATTTAATGGCTGTAATTTTAGAACCCTGCGAAACTGAGAAGTCCTCTAGCCGTAGAGCCTCGAGTGTTTATTTGATGCCTTTTTTGTGTCAAATTCTAATTCTTTGAAATTTAATAGTATTGAAGTAAACAGAATTATTATTAAAAATTTACAATACAATTTAAAATAATCGGTAACAACCTGCACTAAATTAATATAATAAGATGATGAAGAACATGTGCACGATTATACAAAAAAATATTATTTTGTGGAAATCTACAGTATTGTTTTACGACAGAATTTATAAAAACAGTGAAGATTTTGTCACAACAAATAATTCTGTTCCTGTTATACTCGATACATCATCTGGATTCACGATTACAGCATTCGATCAACTGGCAGCAATTGAGCGTGTAACTGACGGCACAGAGCAAAGACGCTAATGTAAGCACCACGTGAAGCTTGTATGTGTTCGGACACGGTCTCCCTCTGAATCAAGATCAGCGGCTTATTATAGACAAGTTAATTAGGTCATTACAGCGCGTGTGATGTAATAAATTAAACACCATCCAGTTTCGAAACAGCTTTCGCTTATTTACTTGAAAAAAAAAAACTTAGTATATACCGTGGATGTCCAAGTAGAAAGCTCCTATTACTATTATTAAACTAACACCCTACAAAGTTCCGTGAAGGTTTTCCGTGGGGCAATTTTTATGTTTAAGTTTGAAGGATGTGGATGACTCGATGATGAACATACTTACTAACAAAATTTTCGTTACTAAATACGTTCGCAGTCTTCGCGATTTTGTATATAGTATGAAGTTCGTAGATTCGTAATGAGTTGAAAAGATATCCTCCGAATGCCTTGTAAACATCCTCACCTGTAATTCTGCACCCGAAATCTTCTAAGGGCGATATCGGCGACGGGCTTCCCGTCCTTGTACCAGGAGATGCGCGGCGGAGGGCGCGCACTCGCCCGGCACTCCAGCTTCACCCGGCTACCCCGGGTCACCTTAACTGACTGCATCTCTTCTATCCGCGCTTGACTGACTGTGGACAACATAGCAGTGATGAATATCTTTATTAATTAAGTTGTATTGTCATTTTTTATTTTCCTGTACATAGAAACATCGATCGAAAATCGATCTTTTTTAATAACCAGCCAGCAAAATTTTGGAAACACCAAATAACTTATAACTCATCATATACAGGTTTTTTACGAGTACTGCACTTTTTATGTTCCACTGCGCTGAAGTCGTCAACTATCCCTGTGTGAACTCGTAAATTCAATTCTGTAAAACTGAAGGGTGGTCCTGATTTTGAAACAATATTTTTGAAGTCCTCACAAAATACATTTGCGTGATTTGCGATTTCGTCAAAAATAAAAATCAAAAGACCAAAATAGAGACTGCATGTACCTACGATCCGTTTATTCAGAGTTACATTAAATTGTTTACAAATTGGTAAGGAGTAACGACATCTGCGTAAGGCGATTAATTACCTACTAAATCAGGGGCAACTTCTTGCCAAAAATGTGTGAAGACAAATGTTCTAAAGAAAAACAACTTCAGGAGAAATCCCTCCACTCTCACCTCGAACACTTAAAAACGAGTCGTCTTCAAGTGTCCCAAACTAAAAATAAAACTGCTGTCATTAGGCCAATGGCCTTATTATTTTGTCTGACGAGTAACATATGTTAGATCAGAAATAACTTGTATTATCTAAACGGGAGTCACTCTCTGGACACACCATCCATGGCGACAAAAATTGGCTCTGTTTCAGTTGTAAAAGCTAGAAAACCATGTTGTATAAATGTATATTTTAGCTATTTCTTAAGGATTATGCGCAATGTCATTCTGCAGGAATACGTTTTCCTTTTGCGAACCGTGACTTATTTTGAAGAAAATTTATTAGCGATCGCTTAATAAACAAATGAATTTAAATTTTCGTGTTTGAATTTCGAAGTTTTTTTTTATTTAAAAAAATTGCCGTCTGTAATTATTAAGAGACATAATACATATAAAATTTTATTCCTTACATTGTAGCTCAGTCTTCAAAAAATTCTATGCACTATTCGTGATGTATGGCGCATCCATCTAGAGGTAAAAATTGACCGCAACCCAAACTCCTCTAATTCCACTAACATCGCCCAAACATGAACCAATCCTGACGCCTACGTCTGATTCTCTAAGATGTGTGTCCTACTATTATAATATCCAAAGTAGAATCCATAGAATCCGGTATTTATCTAAATGTGCCTAAATGTATGTAATTCAAGTCTACAAAATCAGTCACTGAACTCTTACTTACTTAACTGTTTGGTTTTAAAAATTCCTATATCGTTAGTTAAAATCATAAGTGTATGTAAAATCAGTAGCGATGTTCATGGTGTCTCATATATTTTGGTTATTTTGTGGAAATGTATTAGCATAATCGTCCAACTACGTTATTGTAGTATTACTCACGTTTTCAACTATTATGTGCAAAGTTAGTTGAACTCGACACCCTCTGAAAATGAGTGACGTCAACCATTCATGCGGCCCGCCTACATGTCATTCACTACTTCCACGTTCTTATCCTGAAGAATGGCATTCCGAGAGAATTTGCTGCCAAATTACTCGCCTATACCGTTTACGATAATAGATTCGTCTTAAATGCTTATGTTTTAATAAATCTGTAGCGCAATTAGGTACAAACCTCTTTTATTTTCAATAGCCGTCTCAGATAATACTGTGTTATATTTTATGATATGAGCTTCATTCGTTATTCGTAATCCAGATTTATTGCGCAAACAACGATCGCCTACGCACTTCTTAAGGAAATAGTGAGTAAGGTTATTTTAGGTAATTTTTGTTCCCCTCGTAGATTTCATCATAAGTTTTAAAGCGAATTCAAATGAATAAGAATTTTATCTAAAAATAATGGGAATATGCGATTATAAATTAAATCATTCTACGTCTGTTGCTACTGAAAATTTTTATACCCTATAGAATGCTTCTTAAAGCAATTGCATCAGGTTGATATATTGTAGATAACGATGATAAAAGAAATTATCCGTGTACCGCTCGGACCCTTCGCCCGCCTAGCCTATAAATGTGCCTATAAATGTTATAGCGTTGTTTTACTGTATTTGAAACCTTATTAACAACAAGACAACGTAATGTTAATACTTATTTATTAGCATTCAATGGTTTTATGAATCTTGGGATAAACAGATTCGTTAGCAAGCAGAGTATTTTGTTTAGTTTCATAAATGTTCTCGTGGAAAAAGTAAGCCAATTATCTCGTCCTAGAGTCGGTTGTCATCGACGTTCGTCACCCTATTATAAATAGTCGAACCACATCCTCCGGAAACCAAATTGGAACGTACAGGTGAGTAGCTGGCGGGAGGCCAAGAGACGGCTCGACCATGCCACGGCACAGCGTTCTCTCGGGCGGACACCATGTAAGTGTACCTAAATACCGAATTTACAAGTTCCTCTACGAAAAATTGTTTAAGCTGATACCCTACTCGCTGTTCCTCCATCGCACAACAAACATTAGAACATAAGCTGGACCAGCATAATATAAATACGCGTTTCAGAACTAAACGAGCTAATCATTGAGATGTGTAACGCTACTGTTTTTGTTGCTATGGGATGCAGTTCACCTCGTATCAAGTGATTATTACAGCCAACAACTGTAACTTACACTAGACAATTGCCTAGTTTGACTGTTGCTTGCCACGGCAGCGTCACGCCTATGGTCTTAGTTGGTCGGCCCTATATATTCTTAGCGTGCGTACCTTCTACCGTCTCAGTAAGAATTTTTTCAAAGTTGTGTTTCATTTACAAAGAATTTCGCCAATAATGTAACCCACACGATTACCAAATTGGCACGCAGTTCATCTGGCGTGAGTCACCACTGCAATTGACCGCTATTACTTTTTTATAGGTGAGCCCCGCAGTGGACATTTATCAAGTTAAATGTACCTAAACTTTGTACGAGAATTGACTTGAATTCTTTTTAATTTCTAAATCAATTATTTTTAATTTGTCTTCTCTGTCCATACATAGGCGTCTCCTAAGTGAAGCTACTTCGACCGGCCCTATTTCTCTGAATTCAAAAATAACAGGCCCTGTCCTGAGGTTGTGTTTAAAACTGGCCGGGTTTGTGTTCCTATCACCGAGAATTTCTCGTAAAAATATAAATCTGAAATAGCTTACCTTATTAGCAGACATAACCTTACAAAGAAGAAACTGTTGTTAAGGACCAATTCTTAGAGCGACAACTTGATACTTGTCTTACTTTTAATGTAACAAGGTTCTGCTATTCAAAAAGAGATGGCGGTACTTGTTTCATTATGGATTTTTAAGTGAAACATTATGTAAGATACGATAATCATATGTAATTTAAGTTCGGTCACTTCGTAATTTCATTTTTAAGCTAGTTATAGACACAGGCTTGAGAAAACAGCTAATGGTGTTGCTATAGCTTAAATACGCGCTCTTTCATGGTATTTTTTTTAAAACCTATCCTAACATACCGGTGGCATTGTTAACTGCTTTAGTGTCACATGCCAGGGCAGTGGATTTGGCAAAAGTCAATGCTTATAGACGACAGTGATCAATACCTTCGACTGGAATGACTAACACTGCTTTTTTAAAGCCCCAAAAAATTTCGCATATTGTTCATATTGTTTTTCCGTTTATATCCTATTTTTGAATTACAAATTAATCTGTACAAACTAAAGAGAAATTCTACGATGCAACATGCAAGAAAATACAGCTGCATTATCGCTTTAATTATATCGATGTTATGATCGTAAAGTATCCGAAGCATCGACGCGTGTGTTCTGACTTCCATCGAAA
>DWHE01000296.1:0-11209 GCA_018247495.1 Satarupa nymphalis | reverse complement strand
ATATTTTGAAAGGCATTAGGAACGACATAGGATACTTTGTATTAAAAAAAAATTACGGAGGGTAAAACAATTTATTTTAGCAGATATTTTTTGTCAAATAATTTGAAAATCTAGCAACTTCAATGCCATCTGCATTCCAGTGTTATAGTGAAAGATATTTTAACTTTTTTGTGGTAAATTATTTCAATAATGTTTTCAGTTTTTGAAACATCATTGTATGTAGTAATTTTAAATACTGATGATCCCAGCCAAGCCATAAAGTACAGTTATCATATTGATTCATTTCTATCGAAATGTAATGATCTTTACAGTAAGACTGGAGTGATAAAATATTCCACTTTCAAACGATACGTCTATTTTGAATTAAGAATAAATACAAGTATCTAACCAGAATACAAAATTTTGTAGACAAGAGCTGTAAAGGAACAGAAATGAAATTAAAAGAAGAAGATATACTTGTTTATTGAATTATTCAAGTTTGACAGTATGTCTATGCAAGTTACTCGTCACTTGTTAGCAATCACTTGAAGTATATTTAGATCTAAATTGTCTGTAATTCCATTCAAATAAAATTTTCCTTATCGTATATAGGTTAGAAATTTGGCATCCTCGTTGTGCGAGTAATATAAATAATGGTTATAATATTTTATATCTCAAAAGTACGCTACTTTGTTGAGCTTCACAGAGCGAACATATGAGAACGCACTGAAAACCAGCGTCTGTCGTAATCGTTACATTTATATTGAGTTATCTTTATTTGTATTATATTTATATTGATCTAAATTTGATCTTTAGTTGTGGTAGAATCTATCCAGATTCGACCGGGTCAGTACTACCGTCACACCAATTTCTGCTGTAAAGCAACTCTTAAGAGTTGTGTTTCAATTTGAAGGGTGTGGTACGCACGCTTTAGATAAATGAAACGGCCATCTTGGTCCGCAGACAGTAGCAACGCAGTTGTGACCGATCTCGAAATGGACAACGGTCAATTTCGAGGTTGGTTACAGTGGTCTTGGGAACGATGAATTAGCATCAGATGAATTGCATACCTGCTTGCTACTCTCATGTCAATAAAAAATCTATAGTTTTAAATTTATTTCCATATACAAAACTGTACATTTCACTGCATTACTTCTAACGAATGCTTCACTTCTACTCCGGAAAGGCGCTAACGCCTGAAAGATGGGGTCAATCGGTCATTTCGATATACAACAGCAACTTTATACCGTGTTCGCGTGTAAAACTGTAATCTGGCATAATATTAAGTTAGACCATTTGCTGGGTCCGGCGCACGACAGTTGTTTATACAATGAAACTTATTATGTAACCCGTCAAATGCAAAGGTTTATTTTGCAAAGCGCTAACGAGCTCACCCGTTGAATGTGAACTGAATTCTATAACAACCAAAACAAACTTCTACTGGACCTTTGTCCTATTCGAGGATATTCACAGATACGCCGCCACACCTCATGACTAAGCCGGTTAATACAGCTTGAAATGTTACTTAACTCGCAAGGGTATTTCCTACCCCTTCCACGCTCGAGTCAAGCTGCTCCCTATAATTTAATGTCTCAAACCGCAGCCGATGGCTAGTGTTAAAGTAAATAGTAAATATAAAATATTTTTGTAATCTTAAGAGACTTTCCAACAGGGTGCAAGAATAATGGCTTTGTAAAGAAAATTCAAATCGCCAACCCTAAATAACACTGCGCGAGGCTCTTAACACGTTCAGTATTGAGTTATGTTTTGACATTGCCGGACGTAAACAGCGCACTGCTAGTAATTTACATATCAGCGTTTCACGTAATCCGATAATACGCTTAATAAGGCCGTCAAGACTGCGCCCTGACGTAATGCGCGCTGGAAACTAAATAACTTTACCCTAGTTTTGTACGATGGACTTCGATAAAAGAGCTGACGTGGTAGTACAACCCTAATGTTTGGCCAAAAAATATTTCTAGCACCAAATATTTTTTTAAAGTATTATACCCTATAGGATATAAATTAAAAGTAAATATACTGCATCTTTCAATTTTTGTTTGTAATAATAATTCTTGTATTCTCTCTCTGGCGCTAGACTCAAAGCGAACCAGCTTTTCTCTTAATTTCATCTACCCTACGCCTCACTGGTCTTCCTTTTCTTATATTATCTCATGGGTCGCTTCATACTCTCATTCTCAGATCTTTAAGTCTTGGTACATGGTATTAGAGGTAATAGTACTCTGAAATACCTTCAAAATTTTTATTTAGCTCTTGTATAAAGTGTTCTTCATGAAAGGCACTAAGTTCTACTTCAAAGTTGGTGATGCATTTAAGTCACTTGTTTTATATTATATTGTTATAAGAGTAGCAAACGGGCGTGCATTTCACCTGGTGGTTAGCGATCACTGCAGCCCATGACAACTCTAACCGCCCTCGAATTGGACTATTGTCCATTTCCAGATCGGTCACAGCAGCGTTGCTACTCCTGAGGACTAAGTCGGTCGCCTCATTTATCCAAAGAGTACCGGCCGCCACACCCTTCAAACTGGAACACAGCTCGCAAGAGTTGCTTTACAGCAGAAATAGGTGTGGTGGTAGTACTGACCCGGTCGAACCTGGATAGGTTCTACCACCCTTAAAAAATTCCTTTTTAAGTAAATTGTTCCTCATATTTAGAAGACTGTCTACGCAACAGCCTACATCTACACTCAAAACCCCCCTTTTTTGTAATGTAATATTTTTTTTGCCAATGAAATGCAGAGGCTTTAAAACTTAATTCTCGCGTATAGCAACGGTGTTGTGACCTCGGGCTGGAAAACGGGCAGCTTGAAATTTATAACGCATATCACGGTCTGCGCTATTTACCACCATGTAAAGTATATCCCCGTTTGACATTATGGCACAATATATAAATAAAAATCCGTTACTTTGTTTACAGTTATACCATACCGCAACAGTATTTATTATCAAATATTTGTGAAACACATTTCGTTCGACGCGATTGTCACGACCGGGTTCACGCGATGGCTGACGTAACCGTGAAACTGAATATCCTAGTTGGCGAGAATCGATAAGGTTATGAATGGTAAAGGGTACATGATAGAAATAAATAAGACACGTACTCTAGTATGGTTTCAAAAGCTGAGCTTTATTGAAATAGCGACATTATCATAGAAATAGCGACAATGACTTTTGCGTATATTAAGATTAATTCTCTACTTGAAAGAGTGTAGAATCTGTACATGCTCGACCCGGAAACACCGTCGTCTGCTGCTAAAGAATGATTTTTAATTACTTCAGTTTGAAAGGTGTGTCACGCACAGGATATGTGAGGCGACCGACTTAATCCTCAGGAATAATAATCGTGACTTATATTCAAATATACTGGGCGATTGTCAACATAGAATGGGTATATTTACGTGATTCATATTTTTGACGAGTTGTATTTTTTGATTTCACGTTAATATTAAGCTTCACGTTCTTAAGCTTTTAATGTTCGAAAACAAAAATAAAAGATACAAAAGTAGAACGTTGATAAAAGAAAACATGAGATATGAGATAAAACTTGTTTAATGATGGGAATTCAAAAAGATCGCAAGCTAAGTATGGCAAAATTGCGTAGTAATTCACCACTACCGATTAGCGGCACAATTTGCGTGTGTTTGATAACCTTGATCGTCTATCTACGGATATATGTAATTAGGATGAAGATATTACTTTAAAAAGAAGGCCTACTTAAAATGGACTATTAACAAAGCGCAATGTGCGAAATTGTTACGAGATTAATATTTTCAATCTCATAAAGATGAATTGATAAGAAGTATTAATTGAAATGAATAATAAAAATATTAGAATGACGATAATTCTTAATCCGATGACAGTGTTTAAAAATGGAACGAGTTTAAAGACGCAGCTGGCTGAAAAAGAAAGGCCATCGCTCTTAGCGCTAGCTGTTATCACAATTTAAAATTAAATAAACGACTTACGGATTAATACTTGAAATGTAAGGTGATATCATAACGACGAGGACGAAAGTTGATCGCCAATTGACGTATTGATCGGTTGAACTAAGCTGCCATCATAATTCTAATCAGAATATGACGGGGTATGAGGTTGGCCGTTCTCCAAATATGCAGGTACGGGCGCTGCAATATGCGGATAGGTCAAATATTTACAGAAATATTCCTAACCTACATTCGAATCCTAATTCTCAGAGTTACTGCAAGATTCACGTGAACAAATGGTGCGTTTCATGATGTAATAGAAAGAACTGTTGTGTTGGACTACAGAATTACAGATACGATTATGTTATGATTACGACCATGTTTTTTTTTTAATTTCGGATTATTCATTTTTCTTTTTGAACCAGACATTTGACACCATACTATGAGAGTATTTATATTTATTTCTGCCTTTGCTACTATTACTTAAGTTCGGTTGTATTTACGTTTGGGGATATGGGTGCCGGCGTACAGAGATGTCGAGACTTTCCCGAAACTGGTGAATAGTCCGATTTGAAGATGTTCACAGTTGTTATATGTTGCAACGATCACTTAACAACAGGTGAACTCCATACTCGTTTGCTACTCTTATACCAATAATAAAAAATAAAAAGGTTAACTGCATTTGTGGCCCTTGCAACAATTAAGATAAAATTAGCATCTGATTTGCTTGATTTGTGTGATAATGCTACGTATATTTGTATCGTTTCAACTTAAACACGTTACTTACTGCGGGATCGGGCACACAATCTCATTTCCTCTAGATTATTTGATAGTCATTGTAAACCTCATTGGTGGAACGGAATCAGCAAATGGGTGCCTCGTGAGCAATAAAACGGCCATTATTTTTGCAGTCCTGGTACTCATGAACCCAAGATCCCACTGCAGTTGACCTTAGAAAGTGCATTGTGGCACAATCCGATACAAAGTGAAACCAAGGAAGATTTGAAATAGTAAAAAGAAAAGGATTTTCTAATTGTAAAGCCTGTGCTGACTTGTAAATCCACAAGAGCACGAGTAAAACTATTATAAATAAAATTAATATTTATAAATAAATAAGATTTGTAGGAAGGATCTGAAATTCAGATTTGTTTTTACTAAAGTAGCAATTTCTTATTTATTTCTTTGTTATAACACCATCATTCTTGAGAAGCCTCCTGGAAGTAGTATAACGTATTTAGTTTTCTGTATAGTATACATAGTCTAATTACGCGTAGAATTGGAAGTTAACAAGTCTATAAATAACCAACAATATTTAAAGGCCGATGGAATATTCGAAGCAAACTCATATGGACATTTACGTGTAATATACGAATAACACAATTTTCGATATTCTAAAAAAACTAATATTCTAAAAGTAACAGTAAAAGACTATGAAATAAAAATGTTTCGCACAAAATTTTACTAAACAAAAATTACATAAATAATAATCGGAAAGGTGTTATGAAGTAACATAGTAAAAAACGAGACTACTAAAAAAAATGAAATTTTTTTGTAAAAGTAGATGAAATATAAAATCCAAATAATATGAATATTCAAACGGAAAACGAATTACGTAACATCATAAACACCTCTTCCAAAACGAAAGTACATTTCCGTGATAACCCGCATCGGCAAACTAGTCTGAAATTCGCATTATCTACGCGAAGATTTTCCCGTTTCGAAAGTATTCTGTGTTGACAGGAAAGAGTCCTCACTTTCCATATACCCGCCTTTAATTTGACAGTAATGACCAGCCATTAGCAGCTCGCAATCATTCGATGGTTTCTCCGTATATGCCATTGATTGAATCTATCAGGGAAAACGATTATAATATCACTGCTGCTGCGACCATAAATGGACCGCCGTAACCATCGTTAAGGGCTTCTTGACTTATTTTTTACACGCATTAATTCTTATTTCTCTATTCTCTGTATGAGTCAGTAATCCAAAGATAACAAAAAAGTCATTGAATAAAATGTAGAAAAATTTGTAACTTGAACTCCGTCAGCTTAAACTGAAAGCAATGATGCTTGTCAATTCATATATGTTTAAGAACTGAATAGTAAAGATCATAGAAATAAAAAAGCGACATACCTATCTCAACATAGTATACAATTACATGCACTTCTCAATTAAGCATATTATGTATTTAACAGTATTAAATTTGATGTAAAGATTGATCGCAATGCATTATTATGAACACTGGAAGGAATGAACTGCAAATATAGAAAGGAAATGGAAGTACTGCAAATATACACGACAAGATTGAACATTGCGAACACATTGTTTAACATGACAGACAATTACTATCTACCGATGACAAATATGAAGCAAGAATAGCACCTGCGTTTTCTATTTAAGTTCACGCCTTTCAGTGATTTTAACATAACGCAATGGTAACGAGAGTTATCGGGAACAGAAGTTTAAATGTTCCTATAAATGTAAATCATAGTATTAACATAATCAATGAAATAATTGTTTGAAAAAAAACATGATGGTAGTATGGAATTTCATAATTAATGTCATCATGATTTTTGTTAAAAAGGAGACTGTAGCTTGACCCATCTAGGAAAAACCATTAACAGTTGAACCGTCCATAGCAAAAGATAAGAGAATTACGACGACAGACGACCCATAGTAGAAGTATCGAATAGGATATCCCTAGCACTAGGGCGCCTATAAACACTGATTAAAACGTAGTTTTTGTTGATTTAATTGATCCGTCTCATCGCGATCCTCCATGAACCTACAATCACAAATAACTCGCGCTAAAAAACAGTTTTCCGCGTGACACTAATGAAATGCAAGTGGTTCCATGTTAAGCACCTCTTGTCTCATAAATCTTATGGGGACTCAACATCGCCTTATTGGACACATCCAGTATCCGATGGCAGCGTTTTTCTGGCTTACGTTCCTTGATGTATCCAAGTCGACTGCGTGTTATCTGTTTCCATCACGTTAATCTATGTCATAGCGTTTAGAGACGATAATCGCGTGTCTTACGAGTCTTACGACCAATATAATGCGACCGCGGTGTAAGATTGATTAAAGCAGTTTCCTGTGCCTTCGGACCGGCTTTCCACTGATCTCTTTACTTACATACTGGTTATGCAGCAAATTCCTATTTGCATTCAACTTAGCCCTAGCCACGTGGGAATTAAGCCTAAATTGTAACATTCTAATATTATGCGGTTGTGTTGCTATCGCGTGTGGCCTTGGTGGAGTTAACCGCCTACTCTCTTTGAGGAGTAAATAAATAGAATTATGCTGGTATTTAGCCCGATAATGATCTATCGTTGGCAATTTGTTCACATTATGGGATGGAACTGATTAACGAGATGAAAAGGAAAGTGCAAGTACACTGAAGTGTTTAATATAAAGCGTATAGATTGTTATTATCTTTGACCTTTACGTTTAAGGTCATTTTTCTATGGCAGTTAATGTATTCGATATTGGAGCGGTACTTAATTCTGAGACGGATTCTTTGAAGCATGTATTACAGCTTTTAAAGTTGGACTTTTGTGTGCACGACTAGTTCCGAAGTGGATTAATAAATCTTTTCATTTCTGTATATAATTAATTATATACCCATACAATGTTTTTTAAAAACGCGTTCTCGCAAGGTTTTTTGTTTGGCAAATGGTTTATTGAAGTGAAGATCTATTGACACGTAAATGCTCCAACACAGATAAAATCTGTGTTTCTACTTTTGTATTTTATTATATCATGTAATTTAAAGTGTCTAATATAATTTGTATGCAGCAAATTTTATGTTACATCTAAATATTTTTATATTCAAATGTGTAATTACTACAGACGTCATGCGTCAGACGCACCACCTCACCTGTCTCTGCTTTGAAACAACTTTTGCGATTTTTGGATTAGTTTGAGGTGTGTGGGTGCCGGCACGCTTTGAATATATGAGACTATCAACTTAGACCACCGAAACAGCAGCGCAATAGAGACCTGGAACTAGAACGATCTAATTTGAGGTTGGTTACATTCGTCAAGGATTTGGATCACTTAACGCCATATGAACTGAAGATAGCCGTTAGCTATTTTTGAGCTGTTTAATATTATATTCATAAAATTAAAATGTATTCTAAGCCATAAAAATAGTAAGTTGCATACCATAACATGCATGTTGCATTTCCGACCATTTTCGTTAGTACCATTCCATAAAAGGTAGAATTTAACTCATTCGTCTAGGTAGAAATATAAATAGATTTTCTTCGAAGGTGGCAATTTTCTCGCCTCGCCTCGCTAATCTGAACATGTTATGACGATTTCTGTAAGGGATTATCAGTCATACTCGATGAAAATTTGCAGATATATTACACTTTTAGAATAAAATTATAAAGTGTGCTTTTCGTATATAACACGCTTCTTATGGCAGAAAATAAGAACAAGGATATATCTTATATATAAAATTCTCGTGTCACAATGTTCGTTCCCATACTCCTCCGAAACGGTTTGACCGATTCTTATGAAAATTTTTATGCATATTCAGTAAGTCTGAGAATCGGCTACTATCTATTTTTCAAACCCCTAAGTGATAAGGGGTGTCCACCCCAAAATTTTTATTTTTATTTTTTGGAGATTTTTTTTTAATTTTATTTTTTTATGATTTAGCACTGAAAAATACATACGACCCTAAATTTTCTATTCCTATTTTTCTACCCTACAAATTTCCTAAAAATATTTTATATGGCAAAATAACGTTTGCCGGGTCAGCTAGTAATGTATAAAAACTTGCAGTTTCATGGTAAGTACGAATGAACTTTAATTTAAGAATTATGAAGATGAAACCATGACAAAAGGATTTTTTTTATCACAAAGACTAATCATTGACAATTGAAATATTTATAACAATATCAACAAAGCGAACAGCTCTTACAGTGGAATAATTTCAAAAGGATAAACCCATCGACTTCTCTTACACCAATTATTTATAAAAGCAATACAATTATTAATATTCATTGAACAGTTACAGAAATTGCAGGACCACAATGTGAAATATGACAAGGTTTGATTGTTAGACCCCCCGGTTTGCAGGGGCCAATTTTACTACTGTTCGGAACAAATTAAAAACAATTAATAACCTTAAATAAGGAAGCTTACGGTACATTTTTCTTTGGCTATTTTGAAAATATCGGGCATAGAAATGGCTGGCGCTAAGATTTCGGAGAATAGACCAATTTTACGCTTCAACTCTGTTTACGTTTTAGTGAGTTTACGAGTTAATTATTGTTACCGTCTATTTGTATATAGTATTTGGGTTACTTCAAAATTTACATTGCATTAATATTTCTTTCAAGATACAGCACTAAAACATACATTTGAGGTTGTTTGCGATTATGTTAAAATTATTTATTGTAACGCCGGAAAAACACTTGGGACATTTGATGGTACAGAACCAAGTTCAACGGGGTGCTAGCTTCTGATATAAAGTTATTCTGAGTTGGCTTTCAGTTTAAAGTATGTGGGTGGCATTCGCTGGACATATGTGGGCCACGTCCGCAAGACTAGAGCGGCTGCGACCGATATGGAACAGGACGAAGTTCCACATTAAGATTTATTTCCATTGTCATGACCTGCAATTTAAAACCAGACGATTTTTTATTTCAGCGTAAGTTCTTGCATCCGTACTAATTTATTTATTTATGCTTCTTACTCCTATACTTAAAAGTAAAGGAACAAAGGCGGACTTAATGCTTAAATCATTATCTACCAGTCAACCTTTGGGAGTTGCGAAAACATTGAAAGCGGCAAAAAAAAAGAAGAAGATTTATACATCTAACATAGCTCAGTTTTGAACAGCTGTATCTCATAAAAAATGACGACAGTTCACTTTCATTAAACAAATCAAATAAACAGAATCCTTAAAACCCTGCGCGCACCTTAATAAGTACAATTTATCCCTCGCAAGTACTGCGGGGTCTTAATGACCGAGCAGTGATTCCCACGGCCGGGTAATGAGGGGTGCGCGCGCGCATGTCAAAGCGTTTACCGCGATTGCGTTGGATTTTTTTGCGATGTAAGACACGCGTTTTTGTTCTCTTTTCAAAAGGATACGGTCTTTTGCGCGAATTGATCGGCTTCGAAATGAGCCAGCATGAATGGCCGAAAAAGCACGCCTACTGACGCTTATGGAACAGGAAAAGTGAGAGGGTTTAGAATACGGTAATGTTCAATGTAAAGGATATTTTAATGGCTTACTGACCTATATTTTAATTTTCTTAGTGAACCTACATCTGGAATTAAGATTGCCTGTCCCATTGTCATTATGAAGATCGATCACAAATGAGTTGCCAATACTGAATACATTGTTGTTAGGTCTCGACAATTAGATACTGCAGATTGCGAAGTTGGCCAGTTTAAATACGTATGAATAGGGTTTTATTGTACCCCCATTTTCCGCTCTAACAAAATCTAATTATTTAAAAAAAATTGTCCGAATGAACGCTATTAACTTACTCTATAATGTTATTATGATGTATATAAACTTCTCGATTATAATTCAGTATAAAATAAAGCTGTTATTTATTAAAGGTTTACTTATGAACTTACTGTTTAATTAGAAAATAGCAATTTTTTTTAATAAAAAAAATTATTTAACCGATCGACTTAGTTTGTGATTTCTATTAGATACATATACATATTATGTGTATCAAAACATATATCATAAATTAAACAAAAAGTTAATGACTTATTCCTTTTTTTTATTTCCCCGATTTCTGAAATATTTAACAATAATAATAAAGGGTACATCAGAAACTACTAGAGTTAGACCACCTGTTCAATATAATATGTAGGCATGTTTGAAAATTATAAAATAAAACAAACAATGCATAATTTCATTTTAATAATATGCATAGAATCCAAGCGGACACGACGACCGTGTCGTAAGGCGAGGCGATCGCGAGATTTGCAAGACAGCAATTTATTCACTTCGCATATAAAACACAAATGTCTTTAGCCCCCGGGCTGTTCATATCGCACATGCGGTCACATTCTTCTCCGGCTACCCGCGTGCAAAAAAGACAATTTCATCCATTTGCCCCGCGGCAACGGTCGCGAACGGACGTCCCTTGTCGCTCGCTCGACTAAATTTAGTGCAGCCAGCTGTGATTTAACAATGTATAAATTTTAAAATACGTTTATGAGATATATTTATCTCATGTCAAGTACATCCGTACCTAATAAATAAGTACCTATTAATTCAAAAACTTTTAGTGTTTCTA
>DWHE01000295.1:0-11210 GCA_018247495.1 Satarupa nymphalis | reverse complement strand
GTGGTGGTGGTACTAACTCGGTCGAACCTGGATAGAACCAGCACTCTCCTCAAAATGCCTTTGCTTATATTAGTTTCACTTTAATCCAAATACTATTTATTTTCAGTCGGTTTTATAATGTATAAACGGGGACCGAGTAAGTACTCTTGGCGTTAAATATATAGATCTTTCACGGTTCACTCGATACTGAACAAGCAGTCGCCGCCGACATATTGACATGGCGTGAGTAACCGTCGGCGTTGACTGCTAATATTTTCTGCAAACTCCCAACAAGCCACATTACGTTATCTTGTTTATTATACAGAAACTCGCTGTACGTGTAAAAGCACATTTGATATCACAAATAATAAATGTCTTGCGTGCCCTTCAAGAATGGTGAATAAAGCTGTTTTTTAAATTGCATTGCCGTGGGGTTGCCAATGTCCATTGGAGAGGTGATGACTTAAGATCGCATAAATAGTGAAAAGCCAAATTAAATAATTTACATACCTTAAATAAATAATAGCTTTGTGAATAGAGCTTAAGAGAAAAGTTTTTATTAAAAATACATAATAAAAGACGTTCAAAAAGTTTTTTCAAAACCAACGTTATCTGCAGATGTATAAGTCACCATAGAATAATAAGAAATTCTACATTAAATATTAACGCAGTAAAGAATAACTGTATAACATTATTATTCTCGAGGTGAAATCGTCTATGGACTGATTAATATTGTATAACGCACGTCATAGGTAAAGAGTATAAGGTATAATAGTCGGGCCTGTGTAAGTTGATGATTCTCAAATGGAATTAATACATATCAATATTTAAGAGGATTCTTCAATGGGATGAGGTTTCGGTAACTATATTTGAAAAAGAGAAAATAAATTTAAGTTTGAGTATGAAGGAAGGTGCACGTACGCTTAGGATCGGATGCGACCTACTTAGTGCTCAGGAGTAGCGACATATCGTAGCTATTACCGACCTCAACCTAGACTACGTTCCACATTGAAGCTGGTTAGACGTCATGGGCTGCAGTGATCACAACACTAAGTGAGCTGCAAACACGTTTGCTACTGCTACACGAATTTAAAAAAATGAGGATGTATTTTTAGATTGGCACCAGAGTCCCAAAACGGCATAAAATTCAACTGATTTTAACTGACACATGTAACAAATTCTGATGGGATTATTTTTTAGTATTTGGTTGCAACTCCTTTAAACTGAAACATAACTCGTGCCATTTGCTTCACGGCAGGTTCATTTGAAGTTGTTGTTACTTCATCGGTTAATCTCGTTAAGGTACTAAATTCAATAGATGTAACATAGTAATTAGCATGACTAAAATAACATACCGTCTGTGTGGTCCCTAATGCGGCGTCTATTGATTACATCATTTAGATTGCTGAAGATTGTATAAACCCGTTGGTGGCTTAATAGAAAAAGCTTCGAACATGATGGATGTCGTTTTTCCCTCGCTATACGCAAAATGTAGGAACTGATGAGAATTGCATAAATTGCAGTTTTCTTGTAGCGCCTTACCTAATAACTTCTTGTTAGTAGAAAACATGTTCGCGGCAGTCGTTTGCATGAACAGTGCCGCTGTGTTATGCGCTGGGAAATTAATAGGAACTTGTGCGATTATGCCGTACGAAGCATATACTGAGAGCATAACGTTACGAGTATGTTGTGTGTTGGATTACGAGGAGGATCTTGTTACAGTTCGCATCGCAAGGAATTGTTGACGATCTCTACTAGCCAGTTATTGAGTTCGATATAGGCGAGTTATCCTTAGGAAATTAGTTTCAACCGTGGGTAAGTGAAGCGCGCAGATAAATTTTACAAGCAGTATAAAGTATGAAACGTAGATTAGGCGTTCAAATAGATTTCACTAGAGGGACAAATTGCAAATTTAAATCTGCCGTTGCTCCAGAATCGCGCCATCAAGGGTATTGGCCGCAACGTGGAATTATTAATTTTCGCATGCGAGCTTAATGACGTCATTCGATGTTGTAGGTAAAACGCGAACAGTTCGTCGATGGGTCTATGGGCGTGTTTTATAGTGCGATAAAGCTAGCTACTCGCGAGTAATTACATCTAAACGATATAATCAAGGCGTAGCCTTGTTTGTGAAATCTTAATGCAGTGTCGTGTAAAAACTTTGTCTTATATCCATTTATTAAGGAGGATACGTCAGCGGACGATTTATATCTCAGTGTTCAAAATGGGAGCGGCGAACGAGAAACTTGTAATTGCTTATGCGCAAAAAACATTCAAAAAACCTAAAAAGACATGACTTCATGAGGTACATTTGGGTTGTATTGAACGGACGAAGGTAGTGATTCATAAAAAGCGCCATAAAAGAGGTTGCAGCAAGGATAATAAATACAAGTAGTATGATGAACCCGCATGGGCGTCTGTTTTTCTAAATCCGTCAATTCCATGCGTCCTTTCATGTGACGGCCAACGAGGCAAGGTCGTTGCACCACGACTGAAGCGAGTTCGATGCTTGCCGGATATGTGGACTGGCGAATATGTTTACACGTAAGATAATACAGCATATGTGAGATTTGGCTATCCAAAATTCGCGTATTGTCAAATTGTCAATATGCTTATGTTAATAAAACCATTGAAGGTCATTTAGCTTTAAAATGTCAAAATGTTTTTGGCATATGCATATAGTTTATGGTACCTACTACATTTTTTATGAGATTTTTTTAACATTTTCATTTATGAAGTCTGCGATAAGTTATTGTGATATTACAATGTTGAGTAGCACTTCGTGAAATGGTATTGTGTCGGGACAAAAGAGATGATATGAAAAAGGTTTAGGGAGTATTCTTAGGACAAACTTAAGAGATGTAAAAAACGCTAAAGATAAATTTTATCATTTGCCAGCTTAGTACTTAGGAATGAAGTATATTGTATCAAGGCCGTGAGAGGAAGAATCGACTATGCGTAACTAATAAATACGAGTGTTATACGCATCAACCTATCCCGCTTGATGGGGACTCAATGACATTTACTCATGAAGTTAACATTAGATGGGCTGGGCAGTATCCCACAGGGCTTGGCGCTTACCATTACAATAGCAAGTGCCGACGTCCTGTCTAGACCATTATCGAACTTTGGCGTGTGAAACGTTTCATAAGTTGCAAATAAAATGCTTCAATTGTACGTGCTTTGATTAGATACGTCGAAAGAAAATATTACACGAAGGCCTAGAAAATACAACGAGAGATGTTATGCAAATTCGTACCTGAGTTGTACAGTCAAATAGGAATAAAACATATGAAAACAACTTGCGCAAAGTGCGGGTGTACATAAAATTTTAAAATAAATAAAAAAGGGATGTATGAAACATAGGCAGTACAAATTGTACTAACATATAATATTTGGAAACTGCATTAATTTAAAATCAGATAACTAATTCTTGAACAATGGATTTACACAATGGTTCAGTTGACCCTACCTGTAAAAACAAGGTGCCGGGTTCGATTCCCGGTGGGAGCAGATATTATTATGTGACAATAAATTTATACAAAGCGATAACAGGCCAATATTGTCTTCGCCCGTGATCGCCATAGAACATATGTATTACGCTATTAATATGTAGGTACTAAGTTATCCGAATCGGCCGCCACATACTCGGCCGCAATCCGTATATAATGCCAGACTGCAAGTAGTTCGTCAATAGTTATTTGGCGTTCAGTTCTAAGCTGCTAATATTCCGCATTTTGTTTTAATGAAAAATTTATATATAAATTACTTTCATAGTTTTCATAGTAACTCTAAAACACTTTTGTATTTCAAAGTCAGGCACGCTAGAATTACAATGTTTCCATTGTACCCGACAACCTCTTCCTACGATTTCATTGTCGGCGTTATAAAAACTTAATATCCAATAGTTTTTGTGAACGGGTGATTTGATTGAAATTTACAAAAAAAGTAACAACAGAATGCATGATCGCTATTGTTGTCGGTCTATGAACTGTTATATCTCTTCTGCATTTAACCTACGTCTATATCACCTTCAACAATTGAAAGAAACAAATCACGCTTACATGATTCGACCTTCTATGGTTTGTGGGAAATATAATCAGTATATTATGTACACATACAGAAAAAATTAAGTATACATATACAATAATTAAAACAAAAAGTAAATAGGTATAAGTAATTTCATAGTTGAACATAAATCTCTATAGTTGGAACTTTAGTGTTTTGTAGTGGGTTTCAAGACAGCGGGTAATACATAAGGATGCTTTTTGTCATACATATGAAATGCTGTCAATGAAGATTTATTATTATTATTAAATGATAATGTGATGATGGTTGCGGTATGTAGCTTGTAGCTTTAAGTTGGTATGTATGTGAAAGCTCGGTACGGTAGCCCAACTATTTCCACCAGTAGTTTAGCGGTTAAGTTAATGGTGTGGAAACCGCAGATTCCAATATTTCAAATCTACGAGCCGTTTTCATTTGGCTTACAGAAACAGCAACGTTTCTGACCGATCACAAACACGACAATGGTCTAGCGATTACACCGGATACGTAAAATAACGTAGGTACAGGTGATATTGTTACATTGTTATGTATTGTTGCAGCCGACGATAAGTCTGTTGATGGCGCGGCTCTTTCATTAACAGCAGACGGGTGCGACCGGATGCGAGGGGTCGCCGCGCCGGTACGAACGGACAGTACGCGGCATTATGGCTGTGATGGAAATGTCAACTAAAATAAATATGTAGAGCAAATTTCAAAGTTAGCTTCATCCTACATAACAAATTCAATAAAACTGTGGATGCAACGCGATTCTCTTAGAAATCGCAGAATAAGGAATATTTAAATTTTCATGTTATTGCTTTCTGATTGAGTGTTTCGACATTTATAAATGATTTTTCAAATGAATATGCACTATATAATATGCGAGCCGGTGCCTTTTAAATGATGCGTAGAATTCGATAATAAATATAAAGGGTAGCAAAAAATAAAATTAAAAAAAAAGTTGTTCGAAGTCTTACATTAATAAATATTTTGCAATTATGTATTTTGGTAACACATTAAATCATGATCACGATGTTCCAACTCTTTGATTGTTAATTATCAACATATATACAAATAGTATTTAAGCTTATAAAGAAAGCGCTTAATATATACTATTATATGACAAATTAACAAAAGAGACAGACCAGCGAACGCTAATGGTCGAGATCTAGTTAAAATAAAGAAGTGTTCAGTGTTGATGAATTGAATAAATATTACTTTCATTTAGTGAGTAGAATTAACTCGGCGACCTATTTTCATTCAACTAATTTCTTTGTGTATTTTGTTCTTAAAAACAATAGGAATAACCTGATTTTCAGTATCTACTCAAACAGTAGCCAATTATATCTCGCCCCTTCTAGACCTCATTTATGTTACTTATTTATTTCTAAAAACTCTATTGCTATTCTAAAAACTATTGCTCTCAACGTTATATAGAAAATATACAATAACAAAGACATTACATATCATAAATAAGTTATGAAGTCCTAGCTGAATTATTTTGGATATTATAAATATTAAAATACATTGTTTTAGTTAGTATGAACAATTCATAGATTCAGATAGCTCTCTATAGACATTTCAATGACCAACAAATGAACACGAAATTATTCATAACATTCAAACAGATCTTTAAAGTAACGCTAGATTTACCGGAATACGTGGATTTGTCTGAGCAAGTTTCCTAAGAACCGAATGAATGCGTTAGACCTGTTCCGCCAGACAGAAAATTGATTCTGGTCTATATCCTACGTACACGTTAGATTGAATTTTTGGTTGAGTAAATATTAAGATCAACCCCCACGTGCAGGCTGATAAGCATGAGGTGATGCCACGCTGGCACGAAAATAAACTTAAGATAATAGTATTAATACAAGATCGAAATTTATCAACCTTGAAATATTTTGTACCAGCATTTGAATAAGAAACGTTATTATCAATAAGTTCGATTATCTCTACTGATGAAAGAAGTTAATGCGACAAGGATTAGCCGATAAAATGTTACTTTTGAAAGTGAAATTAGTAAAATATTGCTGCAAAAGCCTTATAATCCAGAGCTGTTTATCGTAAGATAAACAAATAGGAGAAAAGACTAGGATACTGAATTCTATTTCCTAAACCATTTTCATAATGTTTTGATATTCATAATGTCGTGTTGGCGAGTGCAAATGTCCTACTTTCCTCGAAGGGACCGCCCTCGGTCGCGCCCCTATCGCCTGCGCCTTTGAACCTCATGAGTTTATTTGGCACACCGAAAATGTTCATGAAAAATTCAGTTACACTATCTTTCGAACCGTACACACCAAGGGTAATCAAATCATTTTGTTCAAGAGTAAACTGAAATGTTAATTTTTTTAGAATTAAGACCAGCGTTCATTTTTAAAAATATATTTTAGTTCTATCCATTATTCTTACATCTTAATTTTTATCTATCTATATGGGAAAAATAATGTTATTGATAGAATCTAATTCTGCCATAAAACGGTATTTGGGGTCCAATTTTGTTGCGGAATTGTAAACCAATATGCTGGCAAAAGAGGCGTTCTAACTTTATACTCTGGAAGTATCCAAATGTGATTTCTGATATAACAATGGATAGAGCCCGATTACAGGTGTTTAGGGGCTACAGTGAGAACTTAAGGCCGGGTGAATAACAGATCATTGAATCGAGCAAGATTATCATACACAAAAAGAATACATAATGGAATTGGAATTTTAATTTTCAGGCCACGCGGCATAAATACATGACATTAACGCTAACAGATGTATAACAAACATGGTGTACATATTTCGATGGGTGGAGCTCAGCCCAGGGGAGGTCACGGAACAGCGTCAGTTTCGCCCCGAAATCGATACAAAATTCCGCAAATTGGGACGACTGCTGCAGGAAATGCCAGAGATCGACTCATGAACTAAAAACTCCAAATTAGCAAGGATACTAAGAATTCATACTGAGTATGGATTACTAATGAAATAAAATATATATTAATGTTGAACGATAAACGAGAAAAAGAATCGCACATTTTTCGTTTTGATTAACTCGTTGCCGGAAAACGATCGTGACGTCAAGACGTAACTTGGCTATAAACGTTACAAATTATGAAATTTAGGAGTTTCTATACAAATATTAAATTCCTTCCTAAAATTTGTTAACAGAATTCGTATAAAATTGAATCTGAATAGACAGAGTCAAATTTTCAAAGAAGACAAATCTAGTTAGTTGTTAAGCGCAACATTTGTGCATTGAACTATCAACAGTTTTATTATTCGAGCAAACATCGTTTCCCCCACAATCGCCACCCTCGTATTATTTCGTCTACGGTTTGCGAGACGGGAATGTTAAAATTGCCATTGATTTTTTCGAAAACACACACGTGCTGTGCAATTTGAGTACAGCATTATTTTTATTGCTTCTAACACAACGACGAAAGAAAGTCGAATGAAAATTATGGGGGATTCGGTTGAGTTTTAGAGCTCTCCGTGTTGGGTACGAAAATCGATCCAGTATTGGAAATTTGGCATTCGTAAATAATAATAAATAATTTAATTAAATTTTTTCAAGGTATGAAAGTTTCCAAATTGTTATCACTTCTGTCACTGGAAGTCAGGACTGGTGCTTCACAGTTATGGCTATTAAAGTTTGAGCACAAATTAAAAACTCAAAGATTAATTATAAGTTATAGACATAGTAGTAAAAAAAAGTTACAGTTAGGCCTAAATTTGAAACGATTCGAAACAAGCTTAAAGTTCAAAGAAGAAAAAATTGACCTTCATAATCTTTTTTGCTTTGTTATGAATTAATAACTATGTATTTTGTAATAAGTAAATTTAAATAAAATACCATTAAAATAAATTGATTTTTAAAATTAAGATAATAAAGAATAAGATAACTTACGAAAGTCGAAGGAAAATGGAGTTTTCAGTGTATCTAATATGGTGTACACATCCATACAGAATTTCCCAAGAAATGAATATAGTACCAACTGTCCTAATCAAGCAAATACTAATGTCGGCAATAAATCCAACCGAGCCAGATAAAAGAAATTATTTGCAAGATAAAGCATATCTTTCGTCGATAACATTAATTGTATGTATTCTATAGAAAGGCATTTTGTTATTTTATTATCTCGAATATCAATATTTTACAGCTGCTGTTGGCAACATAAAAATAAATGTTTAATTACAGTATATATAAATATCCAACTTCTAGAAAGTTACCATTATCTTAAAAAAATTGTTTAAAACTTTATATTGTCTTTTTAAAACACGATATCCACATGACTGTTAGTAAATTAACATCACAGAAAAATATGCTACACATTAAGTACCTTAAACATAGTCCACGACAAAGGTCGGAATTCACGCAACTTCAATAAATTCACTTATCACTATTTTCATTTTACTCGACGTTGAAAATGAATTCGGAATTACTAGTTTGTGAGAAGCTATAAAAATTCAAGCAGCTAGACACGTTAATATTGAAGACAGTCGCGGATGAAACTGTTGAACGAAACTGGCGCGACCGGGAGGGGTGCGCCGCGGCCCGCGACACACCATGTGCAGCTAAACCGACCACCGGTCATACACATTCCCCCGTAACTGTTTACATACGGCTTACATGACAGTTCCAACTCGGCAGGGTTATAATATTTGCCCCACACTGATAGGTACTTTCGCAGCTGGGCGAATACCAAGGCGAATAAAAACACGCAGGGATCAAGACAGAACTCGAACACAAATGGACTAAGACTTTAAATAGTTCAACGTCTGTCAAATTAAAGGAAAACGTTGGCGATTTTTGTATTGACGGCTGCGACATGTGCTCAACACTTGTAAGGATAATTGAAATTGAACAAGTTTCGTAAAATTTTCTAGATACTCGGTATAAGTTATGAGATAGAATCGTATCATTAAATTTTTGACAAATAATATTTATATGTAACTCAAAACTATATTTACGTTTGAATATGTTTTGAAGACGAATACAATTTTACAAATATATTTGAACTGATAATAATGATTCGAAATTCAATATTTGAATAACAAGCTTTTCAGTATAATTGAATGCCATATGCCTATAAAAACGAAATGATTTTATGGAAATATAGCGATTCTAGAAAATATGACGCTTAGCATAATGTTATAAAAATTACGTCTGCGTTTTCGTTATCGGAAGATTTCAACGTTTCAAACTACGAATATGAGTTTTACTTCAATGAAGTGGAAGTAACACAACCAATAAATGTATCTTAATATGATAAGAATGATCTGAGGATTTACGTTTTCAAAAAATAAAAACGCCGAAAGCATTTGTCGCAACACTTACGATGGCTCGCAAATATTAAACGAAATCCTGAATAAATTGCATTTGTATCGTTGCATGTTGTTCTTCTTTTAATTTTTTTCTAGTCCACTGTCATTTTCCTAAACTGGTACGATGTTAATAAATATATTTTGGTAAGTGAGGAGAACCATCCAAATAGTACTTCCAGAAGATTTAGCCCGAAGTTCGTACCGTAACTCCGTCAATAGAGTGATACTGATTGGCAATCCGTCTCGCTACGGAGGCTGGTTGCATGCCAATCGAAAAATTGCCGGATCCGACCAGCCAGGTGGCATTAACGATTTTCCGCTACGACTTATCTGCTTATTAGTAGTACTGAGTAGTTACAATATTTTCTGCTTCGTTAGTTATCTTTACTTCGTTCATCTCAACCCATTTCATTGTAGGCAGTATAGATGACAAACAAATTTGATACCAAGATGAAGGATGTTGACTATTTTTTTTAATGACTTATTTAATTAATTTTATAATATTGTATCTGAACATTAGCAATTATTATGGGCACATTAAATTTGACGTTGAGCTAATGAAATAAAATATTAAAAAAAACTAAAAATGTGAGATTTTGGTGATAAACCAGAATAGAGTACGCTATTTTTTAGATTATTTAGTTAAAGAATATGGATTATAACAGAAATGTCCCGATAAATTACATTTTTTTTTAACTTTGCAAGAAACATTTCTTCATTTAAAAACAGGAACATGAGAATCATTTGAAGCTAAGTTTAATGATAATAAACTGTAATTGTTCGTTAAATGTACAAAGTTGCCTTTTAGCACAATAAGAACTGGGCAGCTTGATATTATGGTAATAAATTGTTGACCCTGAGAAATGAACCAAGGTATCACAATGAAGAAGAAATTTCGTTAGAGGCAATTGTTTAAGTCCAAACGGAATACTGAATCATTGTAGAATAGAAAGTTGCGTCCGAGTAAATCGTTCTAATGTCTGTAACAAATGCAAAATGGAAATGAGATATATCCTAACATAATTTTACTTTACATTTTAGAGAAGTTACGCTAAATGAACGTATCCATCATAATGATTGTCTTCAAAAAATGTTAGAGCGTTATAGAAAAATCTTATAAGGAATTGGACAATTTTATCAAACTTAAATTTAGTGTTTATAATAGGTCCCTTTAGAGTACGGGTAGTATACAAAAATGGAACGAAGAAAAACATTTCTTTGTTTTAAATACACGAAATTATAAATGTAGATTGCATTTATACTTGGCTTCGAATCTCGAAATATCTTCGGGCTTACCTAGTACTTGAAAAAGCCTTCGTTAGACAAACTTGATAACGTCTAAGAACTCTGAAGTCCATTGTTTTCTTTTTTACTTTTTGCACAATACTTTTGTTTTATATCCACTTCTTCTTCTTCCACTCCCCAGATCCATATATGAAAGATTATACTGATGACTAACTTTAATAATGAAGTTTTTAATACCTGTAATGATTGATGCATTATATAATCTACTATAATCCCTTTGAATACAATTAGATAAATAATTTCTAAGTGGTTCAATCTATCCAGGTTCGACCGAATCAGTCTCATCATCATTTGCTGTACACCAACTAAATTAATATAAGTTAGTAAAACAATTGCGTCGCTAAGATATCTGTACGTAGCCACATTTATGGTATTCTTCTGCCGTAAAGTGTGTGCATTGCTTAGAGCATAATGTTGGGATTGATTTTAATCGATCCCAATAATAAACGACCGGATATGCAAAGTCCTAGTTCAACCAACATGACGTAACAGACGTGCAGCTAAATCCAGTAGTCATAATATATGTATATAAACCCGATACCCGTGGAGCGGGCGGCCGGTTCCGC
>DWHE01000294.1:0-11210 GCA_018247495.1 Satarupa nymphalis | reverse complement strand
GAGATCGATCACAGCTGTGTCGCTACTCCTGAGAACTTATTTGGTCGCCTCATTCCTCCAAAGCGTGCCGGTACCCATTCCCAAAAAAAATCTTATTGTGCCTGATTTATAACGGGAGCCACCTCGCATTCCAGCTTTGTTAGCCGAAGGGTGTGGATTGTTTACAAATGGGTCTTAGTCAGGGTTTTTTAATACCAGTATACATTAATTAACAGTTTTTCAATTCCAATCCGGCACGTTGTAACATAGCTCATGCTTAATTATATTTTTCTAAGAACCCGTACATGAATTTACGTGTAAACCGATGAACTTCAGCACTCAATTTTTAATCCATATGTTTATCAACGTGACAAAGAAACGTATTTAATTATTTAATGGAGGTAAAATCGGTTCAACCGTCGTAGGGCTAGCAGCATATCCTGACTAATATTTAAAATACGAATGTGTGTTTGCTTGTTTCGCTTTCACGCCTGAACCATTAAACGGATATAAAAAATTATTTCACCAATGGAAAGCTACATTATCAGCGAGTAATATAGGCTATAGTTCGTTACTATATGCCAACGGAGGTGGACGTTCATTGACATGAAGTGTCGCGTCACTTTCACATTTCACTGTAAAATATTATTTAATATTTCACATTCACAGCTGCGTTACATCTCCTGAAGACGAAGTTGGCCGTCTCATTTATCCAAACCTTGCCAGCACTCACACCCTTCAAACCGAAACACGACGCAAAAGTTGCTTGCCAGCGGAAATAGGTGTGGTGGTGGTACCGCCCCGGTCGAACCTGGATAGGTTCTACAACCTTCTAACCGTATTAATTGTGTTCTCTGATGAAAACTTGCTTGTAATAAAAGAAATAAACATAATCACGTCTAAAAAAAAATTAACATCTTGATAAACTAAGAACTCACGCGAGAAGGATTAATGATTACTCGCGAAATAATAAAAGACCTCGCCGATTTGTAACGGTCAAATTACATAGATTTCTAGTCTGATTAAAACTTGATAACAAAACTCAACGCGGCGCACCTCCACTACGACGAAATTACAGGCAATATGAAAATGTAATGTAATTTAATGACAAAATGCTCGCAGCCTGCAATTTGAGAATATCATTAGCGAGTGTACGTAGACGTGTCGTTCGTATTCGCGGGTTAATAGCGGGTTGTTTTCATCGCATTTTCTAGGTTAGCCCACAGTGGGTTACCGGTACGATGTACAATCTAAGCGTACAACGGGCTTCAGTCTTAAGATGTGAACACGTTATCTATTTTAGTAATGAACTACGTCGAGGAGAATTGATTGATTAGCTATACTGCGATCCATTTATGCGTCTCACTGTGAGTCATCTAAGCTAGTACTCGTAATATCTGAAGTGTACTCCGGCGCGCTGTTTCGTTGTAAAATTATACGGAGATAGTGAGTGTACTGAGACATGCCTATTTTGGATTATTTCGATGATCGCTCACTATTTAAAAGGATAAATTTGCACCGGTATCATTTCACCGACATCGATTTTTTAAGCTACTTCTAAAATCGATATACGTTGTTAAATCAGAATTTTATGTTTGTTTTTGTACATTACGCGATAAAAAAAATCTACTATATATCAGACCCTTGCAATGTTTAAAATAAACAATTTTTTTTTTAATATTTCTACCGGTTAAAAACAATTCATTGACTATGGTACGCAAACAAATATTTTAGTTGTTATATAAATTTTAAATCGATATACAATTAGCTCGCTTTTTACTAAAAAAAAAAACTGAATTTTCTTTGCGTGTACACAGCCTTACGCCAATGCAACCGATGATCAATTATTCAACTATCTTAATCACCTAATTTAGGATCTTCTGGCTTACGAAGATCGAGATTTATTGCCATTTCCTCTCATAATAGCATTGATTTACTTGATATGGTAATACCGTACTTATGCGCGTTAATTTAATCATCAAGATTGTATTAATAATTAACTAAAATAACGGCGCTTTCCCTGCATACCTAAGTTAATTTTCTCCATCAATGAACGAAAGAGAAACTTTTGAAGTTGATAGAAAAGTACCCAAAGTACTTTAGAATACTACCTTGTAATATAAATTACCGTTCTATTAATTTAAAAAAATACACCTACCCACCTATCCATGTTACTATTATTTGTGCCGTTAATATTTTTTAGATGCCTTGGTATTTTTTGTGTATTTTACCAACAGGCAAGGAGGACATCTTTTGTAAAGTGATAACTCCACCTCATGACAAGTCTAACCAACCTCAAATTGATTATGGTCACTGCTAGGTTGCTATTCCTCCAGACAGCTGATCGCCTCATACACCTTGAGCGTCCCGCAGTTGCCACTCTAGCGTGAACTGCCTAACTGATGTATATTTAGAATATAAATAGCGAATAAAAAAAAAATGTATTTGTGCCAAGCATAGATAGAAGGAATAAAGTTAATTAAAGAAAGTATCACATAGACCATTGCATGCGATATCGTCAGTTATATCTACAACAATTATAATTGTGAGTCGTGAACTCGAATGAGAGAACAAAGGTACCTATTAGTCCGATGGTGATCTTCTACATTGGTACATCTGGAAATTATAGATGTTAGATAAAGTGTATGGAAATCCCTACTTTAATATTATAAATGTGAATGTAAGTTTGTTTGTTACGCTTTCACACCTAAACAACTAAACTGATTTTAAAAATTATTTCACCAATGGAAAGCTACATAATCAGGAAGTAACATAGGCTATATTTTATCCCGGTATTCTCACGGGAACGGGAACTACGCGGCTGACACTGCCGGGCTCTTCGCTAGAGGTTTATAACTTAAAAAAATAGATATATTTTTGCTAGATTAAAGTCCCATAACCTAGACCTAAGATGCTTTTTTGAGTTGAGTTTCAGTTTGAAGGGTTTGGGCGCCGACGCGCTTGGAATCTATAAGGCGTCCAACTTAGTCTTCAGGCTTAGCAACGCAGTTGCAACCGATCTAGAATCGGATGATGGTCTAATTTGAAGATGGGTACAGTTTTCATGGGGCTGCAGTGATCACTTAAGGTTAAGTGAATTGCATGCCTGTTTTTTTTCTAATTATAAGATGCTAAATACAATAAACAAAAGTCGGCGTTAGTAGCAGGGGTTTTCTTCAATTTATTATACTAAAGGAAAATACCTAATCAGGAATCTGTATTCATGAATATTTTAAATAAATCCATTTTATCGGAGGAAATACAATGTACTAAACTGAAGCCCATAGATACTTGGATTCGATCTGAATGCGGTTCTTGGTCGTCTTCGAGGCAATCCTCGTTTATGGATAATATACTAGCGCCAACTACTGATAATTTCAGAAATATGTTTCTTCTACGAACTGATCTAAATTAATTCAAAACACCATTTGTCTATAGAACAATATGGAATATGTGCACTTTATGATTTTAACCAACCCCAGCTTAATCTAAATTGTATTTACATAAACGAAATCCATACTTTCGATCTCGCACAGACTAATAGTATGCTTAAAACAATCAGTGGCTCGTCCACACTTCAACTACATCCCTAATACGGTTCATAAAAGTTTTAGTTTGTCGATTTGAAGGGATTCTAATGACTCTCCCGGCTTCCCCATAGAGCACTCAAATCCGCTTTGACGAAATTTCGAGTTAATTAATAAAACTTTCACAATCTGAAGTACTTTTCGCTACGTTGAGTTTAATATTAAAATTAGGAAAATTTATAAGCTTGAATGATAATTGAATTGAATATATTTGTAATAATTAATTTAAAAATTTAAAAAAAATGAATCATTACATAACTTAAACATTTATTTCTGTGTTAGATATGTGTTGATATACTCGTACAACACATAAACACCTATCACCGTGGAACAAACATTCCTTGACACATAAATGGCCGGGCATCGAACCCGGAAACCTTTGTTCGACTATTACCTACTATCTAAGGTTTAGATTCTAAGCAACAGAAACCAAGACCAGCAATACCTAAGATCTCAGTGTAATCGCCAATCATCTGAATCAAGAATTTATAAAAGAGCAATTCTTTGAAAATTACTCTTTAGAAGAATGCTCTAATCATTTTACGTCAATAGAAATAGTAAGTAATTAGCTTATATCGAATCTAATTAAACATATTCCCTTCTCAGACGATGCTAACTCAATGGTAGAACAAAAGAAAATCCAATCGTCTGTATTCGCAATTATTTCTCCGAGCGTAATGAAAGGCATGTACGAGTACATCGGAGATTAAAAGATTCATCGCTCCGTTACCCTGGTTAGATCTGTCGTTATAAAGTATATTATATCATCGTTATGTAAAAGTATACCTGAAGCGTATAGTTCTCATAAATTATTATCTACGTTAGGTCTTTGGATTTACAACAGTTAACTATATGAAACAAAAATTTATAATTGTCTTGTGAATATTGCAAAATCCGTGGTGATAACATAATTTTTATATAAAATAAGATAATATAATTTTTATTGAAAATAAGGACAATTTCATTACATTGTACACCTACAAAGTATTCAACCAATAGTAAGGGAACGTCCGATTTTAAGTTTCTGAGACTCTCTTTGTATAAATTAGTTAAAAGTCGAATAAAAAATAATTAATGCAGAATTTTTTTTCGTACTGATATCCGTGGTTTCTGAAACAGTTAGACGACACATATCTAGTACTAATGCAGTAATAACCAATTTCTAACAAGACAATAGTCCCAAAATCAGGTTGCTTATGCTTACCGTGAGTTCAAGTTATCACTTATGAGTACCCTTTCCTGCTCTTATATTAATGAGAGTAATACTTCAAGCCGTTACACAACATTAATAATTATGGCTAACATAGAATTTGATAAAAAGTTTCGTATTTAAATAGAACGGCAACACAACGTCACAGATTTACTAGTGAATCTGGCGTCCGATACATTTGCACTTCTTCGATCAGTATCGTCGCGCATTGTTTTCTCATCATTTACTACGATACTCTGATTTATTACTCTCACAATCCGCTCGCCGATCAAAATGATAACATACTTTCTTCCAGTCCGTTTCTTGTTTTATTTACGAGATAGTTATCGTCCGTAATCGTATTAGAGTATCATGCTCGTTAACCTGCAAAAATGGTATGTGCGTGTCTAATCACGCTCAACAGTAAAAGTAACGTTAAGCATAACTTTAATTTTTCGTTGGCTTTGATCTTTACAACAACAAAAAATCGATAAGATTTTTATATGTCTTATAAGCGAGCAAACACGATATCTGCGTGTCCAGATTGTAAGTGGTCAGAGTCATCAATGGACACGGGCAATGTCAGAGGAGAATAATACGTTGACGGCTTTTAAGGTTTTTTGCGACTTTCTTGAAAAGCCCAAGGCACCCATAAGGAACTTCGAGTAGAACATCATTCCAAAGTTTGTATGTTGGTAGTTGTTACATAATAATATTAAATTAATACGAATTGAATCTCAACTAGCATAAGCACGTCGACATGAGCTTAAATAATTCCTCGAAATACTCACCATTGTAAATTCTGTAAGAACCACTAAATTGTATATCTGTATAACGGCAATAAAAGAAAAACTATACGCTTCATACACTTAAATAATCAACTCCAGCCGGCACCGTGAGCATATATGTATAACACATCGACAAACATTAACATCACCGTTTCACAACAAATGAGTAGTCGTATGAATTATTTTACTAAATTTTATTTTTGATTTCTACATCATGTTAACTTTTTAAAACGGAAATTATATTAGAACAAATCAAAATATTTTGTGTAATATTTAAAACTATAGCACCCACGAATGCTATATCGATCACAGTTAACAACGCTGACCAGAATATGACAGACGCCTACAAGCATTTGGGCCAGTTTTTGCTACGTAATTTCTCTGTTCAAACAACCACCGTGTTTTAACTTTTAATCCGCGCCTGTGCCGAGTGCTGTTTTGTTGAAAGTTGTAAAAAGTGTCAAAGTTTGGTTTGCAAATTGATTGGAAAAGTATTTTATTGACCCTTCAGTGAATTCGTGCGTATCTAAAATTTCATTAACAATAAAAAAATCTACATTTGCTACTTTTATTGTTACATATTATCGCTATAGTTGGTTTATTGATTGTATTTAAATTATTTGAGTAAGTAAATTTGCCTTTACTTCAAATTTTCAATTTTATTGACGAGTGTTAATTGTCGTTTTATTAGCCCTTGGAGGAATTTATGTCAACAAAAGTGAAATCCAATGGCTTCGTTTTTAGAAATCAGTCTTTTAAGTTTTTGTTGTAATATTATTTCGTCGATCTCGTTAAGGTTTCCATACCTTTGGTTATATTGTTGTCATGTGCTTAGTTTACGTATGTAAAATCAATTAGGCTATATTATGTCTGTCCTTAAAGATTTTTTATTACTATCTCAGTTTTCGTAATCATATTGAAAGAACCATTGCATTCTTAAGGAACCTGTATATTATGAAGTACATGCTAACAGCGCAGTGACTTCCTCGAAACAGGGAACTCCGAGGTAGCGAGCTACGGGAAATAGGCGAGAAATCTCTTGCAGCTCAAGAATAGGGTGCTAAATGAAGGGATTTCAATCCCTCCGTCATTCCCTATACCTGAGTAATCGGGAGTAAATGCGGGTGTGTCCATTGCATATTTTAGGTGGCCTGAAACATTTATCTCTGCGCTATTGTCGCTGCAAAGATATGTATTAAGAATTTCCCCGAGTTAACACTTATCCAATTTAACAAGTTGTCATTCATATTATCTTAATTAAAAGAACATCTTAATGCAATTTATCTAAAACAGTGCAAGCGTAAGAACAAAAAACGACAGTCGGACAAATTTCGCCTCGTCTTTATTTTCATGGTTGCGTGGCTCAGTTGGGCGTGACGCGCCGTTTTGTCGGCTGCACTGCCGACGCGGTCTACATGCGACGCAGCATCCGCTCCTAACCCCTGGTTTCGGCCTATGGTTACTAGACAGCGGGGAAAGTAACGGCTGTCGCCGTTCATTTTAACTCATACTTACATCTGTTTGGGAATATTATGACGTCACAACTATATATCTACATAATTCTAGATTATTATTTATTAGACTAATACTCTACTCTAACGCGTACGCCATCTATAATATCGTGCGTGTCCTTAGCCGAATTTAGAGTTTTGCATATAACTTTATTTTTTACAAGAAAGCATGAGTTTTTTTATGAACTTAATATTATCGGTCTACAGCTCGTACCTTAAATTCGTACTACCTTTAAGCATTAGTGCACAAAAAATAATGCGCATTGGAATTTCTGGCTTCTTATAGTCTGCAAATGTCAGTTGCAATTTTGTAGCTCAAGTTATTAATATTTAGGAACATTAAATTGTATAAAGATTTTAACACATTATGTTAGATAATGATCCTTTGTATGGTTGCAATAAAAAAAACTCTAGTAGATAAAATGACTGTCGTCTGCACTATTCTCGTGATATGAAATTTTTTTTCATTAAAATGGATATTTGCATATAAGCTTCTTGGGAACATATTAATCTAGTCTACATAGTTAGGTGAGAGAAGATGTAATGTTGCACAATTATTATGAAATAAGCTATTGTTTTCATACAAAATAATAAGGAAATGATACGAAATCCTGTTATTTTCCAATTGTTTTCCCACGCTATCTTGAATATTCAACAAAATACATATTGTTTGTATTATACGTTACTTCGCAGCAATTATTATTCAAATCGTATTCGTAATACTCTTTCCTTATAAGGATTTGTTCTGCTTCATGTCCATAGTTATTATCAAGATTATGCATTTAGGCAATGATTTCTCGGCATAATATGCAAGCATTGTGAATTCAGTTACTTCCGTTTAAGACAAAGACCTTACAACATTTTACGTAGTTGTGACGTAATGTTACTTATGTAATCTTAGTAATTAACTTATTTATAATGTCTCTAAAGTTCGATATTTTGTTCAATTTCATATTCAGGATGACCATTGATCCCAAAGACGTTCCCATTCATTGGTAAATTACAAGTCCTTACAATACTTATTGTCTGTTATATTAAATATTCTTGGTGTTAGACAATTAATTTAGGATAATAATTATCAGTTATAATTATTGTTAACCTGTACTAAAATGCATATTTTTCTTTAGATGTAATGAACAGATACAGATAACTAGTAGCACCTGACCGAAATGTACCTACAGATCTAATAGATAATTTTGACATGATATATCTAACATTAGTTATGATAATTTATTTTTGCTATTATATGAGTATAGTTAAAAGTTGATTCAAAATTTATTGAAGCTCTACGCTTATTGGCACATTGTTCTTAAAAATATTCTATTTAATAATTTTTAAGCAAAAATTGCAACATTCAATACTACCACAGTCATTTATAAGACGTTAATTCAAAACTACCCACTTTATTCAGCTAGTAATTTTTTTCCGTTGCATCCCACAGAGTTGTATTGTTGCATCGATTGCTCTGCTCTACTCTATTGAGACAAATGTGCCGTGCGATACAGAACTCGGAAGCTTCTTTTTCTTCGTCGTCCGTGATAATCGATGGCAGCGAGATCCACTTAATAAGCATGAAATACGAATCTACGTACATATTTTGTTGCAATTAACTACTATGCGCCATAAGTGTGATTGTTTTTGCTAATGTTTGTCGGCAACTGTCTTCAACTGTCGAGATTGACTCGCACTCGTAATTATAAAACGAAATATTAGTGAAGATATTCTTAACGGACCAAGAGTGTTATGGTCGTTATAAATCGGAGTAAAACAGGATCATAAAGGTTACATCGTCACGGAACCTGGTTTTCATGACTTAACGGCCTATAAAGTCCCTCGGCGACGGGGAGCGTACATGCGGTACCAGCTCTAGTGCGAAGTGGCTGCGGTTCGCTTTAAATTCGAAGTGGAAATGAGATCGCAGTTAACGTTTGTATTCTGTCCTAGCTGAAACCACAAATCGTCTGGGGAAGGCGCCATTCTTCATAGTCGCGTTTTGTAATAGCTCTTAGAGTTTCCGACACGGATGGTTGATGGTCCTCACCTGTCGTCTGCCGTTACAATATCGCGAATAACTTTATCGCCAGATATTACGAGCGGTACTCGCATTCATTTCGCATCAGCATTTAAATATGTAAATATAACTGCACTGTACAATTACACGCGTCGATAGGAAACGATTTTGTTGAGGAAGGAGATTATAAATGTCTCATTCGTTGTTGCTGAAACGGCTCAGATATAACTGTATCATGTTAATGGACTCCAACACGCTAACTATTCTATTAACTCACGAAGGTCATGGAGCTCTCGTCTGAACGAGGGTATTAATAATCAAAACTATCAAGGGTAATAGTACCTACGTAGATCGAGTCGGTGTCTCTCGCCGTGCGAATATGGATCGACCACATATCCTACTGAAAAAAACCTTATTATTAAAATCTTGCCTTCAACTGAGCTGGTTTCTTCGACCGTGCACAAGAAACTACAGGAGCTGCAACGTTTGTCGAACTGGGAAGCTGGCCAGTAGGACCACGGTCCTACTTAAGAGCAGTTCATGTTTGCTGGGTATAATTGTGATGGCGATAAGCGAACGTTTCGCGGAATATTTTTTAAACAGTCCAATACTCTTTATTCTATGTTAAAGTAATTTCTTTTTATCCCAATCCGCTACACATACTAAAATCATTTGACATTTTTATATAAAATGCTTGAAAAATAACATGTTTGAAATGTATTTTTTATCAGTCGATACAATTTTTGTTGTGACAGGTAAAAAAATTTCTTTTGGTATAAAAGTAGCAAAGAAATTATTAACCCTTTGATAACATTGACCAACTTCCAATTGAACCACTATTCTTTTAGAAGTCGGTCAGAGTTACATTCCTACTTCTAAAGAGTAAGTTTGTCGCTAAATATATCCTGCGCGTGCCGGCACCCACGCTGTACAATCTCAAACTGAACTGGTACGAACCCGTTAGAATCTGGAAAGGTTCTACCAGCACGTAACAATACACAATACTAACCGATAGCAGATTTTAATTTACTTGTATCTAGGCTTTTTAGTTAGGCCTTAGCCTACCCAATTAGTCGGCGAGTTCACTATAGGGTAACGGGGAAAGCAATTTGACTTCACAATGTAGCACATGGCAGTCGACTCTTAGCACTCCGATTGAATAGCGCCGGTGCCGTGTACCGCCCACAAATAGATGGTTCCGTACAAATCCTAGCGTATCCCTTGTTCCGCTGTTAGAATAATGACCACGTGTATTGATCGGTGGACGCAAATGGGCCCCTCTCGATCTTGACAGCTTTTGAAAGCAGTCTTGACGAAGATGCATGATTCAACAGATTGAAATATATCTAGGGTTGAGTAGACGTTTTAGGACACAAATTTTAACAATTATTCGGTCGGAAAATCTTTTTTCTCGGATTATTTGTAATTGAATTAAAAATAATAAGTTAATTAAAAATAAAATAAAAATAAGAAAGCAGTTAACAATAAGAATTGAGATAGGTACTTATAAATAATGAGTATGTTAATTTCTCATATTTTGCTATGAAGGAATTTATAATCTCGTCTATTTTGTATCGTACTTGCGGCGAGCGCAACTTATTTTGTTACAGCCAACATAACCTTAAAAAATTCGAAAGCCTCGAGTCTCTTAAAAGAAACTATGGCACATTTTCATTCCCCTTGATGAAAAATCTGACGTCGCCTCTTTAAGACGCAGAGTAAATTTCACTGGCTTTGCGTTTCTATAGAAATTCCTTGCAGTATTTCATATTCTGCTTTTAGAATAATGAGCCCATAGACACGACTGACGGGAAATAGTGGCTCGTGTCAGGTACGACTCACGCCTTTGAGGCCTCGCCTGACAGAGATATATGGTGGAAATGATTGAAGATTCTATTTCCATGCACGTGATATGTTTCAACATTTACTCGTATTAATAATTTCATAACAATCGACATTTTATTGATTCTTTTTTTTTTTTGATAAGTGAGAAAGAATTCGTGCTGATTCTTGAAATAATATTTGTTACTATAATGAACTATGAGTACGGTGGTATGTTTTTCAAGCAACATGCACCACCCTGCGCGCGCGCGCAGGGGTTGAGGCAGGCACGGGAGAAATAAGAGCGGAAGGGCACACGTCTGA
>DWHE01000293.1:0-11212 GCA_018247495.1 Satarupa nymphalis | reverse complement strand
GATTTTGGAGGGAAAGTTTGACAAAAGACGCGCGCGTGTAGTAATAGAGATTCGAATGTTAGTAGGTGCAGAAAATATCTATTATTGTTGATATAACTGTGTTGTTGATATATTAATTAATTTGATACAGAAACATTGATACGGCTTGTTACTGGCTTATTAAGAGCGAGGTAATATTGTAGCTCCATTTACGATCTTGTAATATATTTGTATTAGTTAAAATATATAATTGTGTGGAACAAATAGTCCTTGTATGATAGTTGTTAACTTTGTAACTCATACTTTCAAAGTTAAAGTGCTCGTACAAGCCATTACACATATCACACCTACAGATCCGTAATAAAACAATCCGATCTTTATGATACTATTGTTGTTAAGTTGCATGAGATTTATCAATATCATTGTTCAATGTACTCGTATCTACTGTACAACTCAACCTTGCGTTTTGTGGGAAAGGTTGGCTGCCACCCCGCCGAGAGATGCAACGAAATAGTTCGTGACTGTCAACCACTGGCCGTGAACCGTGTAATTAAAAATAATTATGTGCCTAATGTTATTATTTGTGTCACTAAAATATTAACTTAAATACTAATTCTAGTTCGAGAGTCGTCTAGTGTCAACGCTATTTAGATGAACAATATTATTTCAAGCCCATATAATACGCATACAGAATGCGCTGTCTCTAGTAGTAAAGTTTCTTCTCATATAGTTCTATTTATCTTACCTATTTCTGCTGCCAATCAACTTTTGCGGATTGCGTTTCAGTTTGAAGGGTGTAGGTGCCGGTACGACTTAGTCCTCAGGAGTAGCAACGCAGCTGTGACCGATCTCGAAATGGACAATAATCCAATTCGAGGTTGGCTTACAGTTGTCATGAGCTACAGTCTCTTAACACCAAGTTAACTCTTATATCAATAAAAAAAATTCCTGTCCAAAATTGTGCAGTAATTTCAAAGTAATCGTCTTTAACATTTCATTCTCATTATAATGTATACTATTTTTTGTGTGTTTGTAATTATAGGGGGATAATCCCTTGAACTGTTTGGCATTATGTTAAAAGTTATGTCATTAATTAAGCTCATACCCGATCGATATATTTTTATCGACTTTAACGCGTTATCACTTGCAGTTGTTATTCTATGTAGTAAATTTAGTACTTTAATCGTATAAAAATAATTAGGGTGGGTTAACAGGTTTTAACATTATATTAATATGTAGATGTTTATTATTTCCACAACAAAATTGAGAAAAAAATGCTTATCAAATAGAAATGTAAATAGCAGGCCATTTTTTTTATTGTACGGAAACTGTAGTAAAAATGGCATGTGTCTCGAATAAGTAACACGCGAGCTAAGCAGACCGTTGGGAAAAGCGTGCATCCATGCGCGTCCGAAGATCTCCCGTGCGTGCGTGAAGTAAACACATAACGATCGACGTGTTATTTTGTATTGTTTATATTCTACGGCAGTATTTAAGTCGCATCGTGGTAATTCATCGTGTATTTAAATTGTGACTAAAGGAAAATGTTAGAGAAACCGTAAACAAGCAGTAAATGGCTGTCTCAGTTTTGAGTCTTACGATTTGATATGGTGCCATTTTTTTATACAAATTTACAGGTTGGAACCATAATTTTGTTTCTTTTAATTAATATTATAGTAAACTGGCAGTTGTATTTGGTTTCTTGTGTATCTTAAAGCGTGCCGATTTTGCCATAATAACAACCTCCGTGACACTCTAAAACTCTAAATTGATGAATTTCGGTATTTTCATTCTTTGCGCAATTGCTTGATATTAAAAAAAAATTATTAAGCAAATCCTATTAAAAGTATGAAAAAAAACAGAATTGCAGAATTTCAATTATTACGCAATATACCTGGTAATTCTATCTGACGAAAAATTGCGAGTATTACTCAAATGCAGACAGACGCTGCAGATTTAAATATAAATTTTTATACAAAATATACATTTATGCTAGAAAAACAGCAAATAATTTAAAAATTATGTTCAAAATAAAACATAAACGTTAACATGTATAAAAAATTTATTTACAATAACTAAACGAGAACAATGGTTATTTATACAAAAAACTAACATTAATTTAATTATATTAAAATAATTTATATCATAAATTAGTAGTACGAGGGTACATAGTAATAAATTTAAAGGCAATTCAAAGACTGGCACATTTATGCATAACAAGTTTTATATACTAAGACGAAATATAAGGTCCACTCTGCTTGAATAGACCTTCTGCTTATATATACTAGGTATATCTACCACTATTAACTAAAAATTCTAATCTAATAGTGGAATACGACACTGAAACGAATCTAAAATGCATTTTTGCGTAAAACTTGTAGTATAGCTTTCGCAATTTAAATATACTATATCACTGTTTCCAGACCTTTAACAATTCCCACTTCTTTTACAGTAAGCTATATAACTTCTGTCTTCATTTTCGGAGTCTTCGAATTCCCTGTCGTGGTGTCTATAGCGGGGGTATGAAGATTCAACAGACGAAGGCGAGGGACGTTTTGAATGCCTTCTATCTTTCGTTTCTGGTGCCTGGTGCTGTGGCCATCTTCTCCTGCTGCGTTCGGAGTACGCGGTCCGTGAAGGCCTGCGATGACGATAACGCGAACTGTAGAAACGTAATGTTTTTGAGCTTGTTACAATTACATTAAAGACAACATTTTGAATTATAATTATCTCACGAGATAATGAAGCTATATTACTTTCTAAATATTATAAGTTTCAATATACGAATTCAATTTGTAAAATGAAATAAACCCTTTTTTATGGAAAAACTCTTTAATAAGTATTTCTTACGACATCACGAAAAGTAGAAATTAGGAAATTTGAAAATACCAAATCAAATTTGTAGAAATAAATATTTCCCTACATAATTGGACCTAACTTAATAGCAAGGTTTTTGTTATAATATTTAACAAACAGCTGTGTTGGTAATCTTATGGACTACGTTTTTTTACCAACCGTACCGTCGGTCTGCGCCTACACCCTTCAAACTAAAATCCAATTGGCAATTGTTGCAGCAGTAGGTGCCGTGATGTCATTGACTGCGTAGAATCTTTTTTTGTAGAATCTTCGGATTTTAACACCACGGAACACTACTAATAGCACACTAACAGAATATGGGGTTCTTCAAGAGTGGTGCGAAAAGAGCTCTCCTACAAAGCCGGCAATGCATTAGTGACTCCTCTTGTGTAGCCCATGTCCATAGGCGACGGTTACCACTTACGATCAGGTGGCCCGTAGGCCTGTTTGCTGGCTTTTGCACACATAAAAAAATCTAATTTTTAAATTAAATATAGGCTCGCGTTTGAAACCAATCCCGTCTGATGGTTAATCCGTAAGCGAGGTTACGGTTTGAGATATAACACTGACCTAATAGGTGGCTGTTCTCTTGCCTTGAAAACATCTAGGCTATAGTTATATATTAATAAATATGGATATTGATAAGTGTAATGAAATATACGTAAAAGCATTCAGTTAACCGTCTAATTTCTTGTAAATGTATCAAAATGAGTTGCAAAATATTAATAACGTAAACTATAACCTCACAATAACTTAAAAAGTTTATTTGGAAAACCTACGGAATCTACTCGCTAATCACATCCTAACTTGTATCAGATATTGTACCACGTGTGCATTCTCAAAAAAAATCGACAAGTTTCTTCACTGAAGAAAAGGTCGTTTCAATTATAATTAGCTAACGAAAGCAAATAATGTTTTAGTCAATTTTAACAATAATTAAGGATGATTTTATGTATTTGCAATATACACCGCAGTAGTAGCCATAAAGATTAAAGGTAGAACCTATCCAGGTTCGGCCGGGGCGGTACCAGCACCACACCTATTTCAGTTGCAAAGCAACTTTTTCGAGTTGTGTTTCAGTTTGAAGGGTGTGGGTGCCGGCACGCTTTGGATAGATGAGGCGACCAACTTAGTCCTTAGGAGTAGTAACGCAGCTGTGAACGATCTCGAAATGGACAATAGTCCAATTTGACGTTGGTTACAGTTGTCAATGATCATTTAACACCATGTGAACGCATGCCCGTTTGCTGTTCTGAATTCAATAAAAAAATTACTAATCAATTTTTCATTCATTGAAAATATTTAAAATTATTAAATACAGTGCGAAGCAACGCTTCAAGTTGCTTGTAAATTGTCAGATATGTCAAAGATTACTACGAAGTGTTAGTACTTAAATCTTCCTCAACGGATTGCAAAGTTCTTGAACTTGAAAACTACACGCTTGGTTAATATGCCTTTAGACGACTACTCGTAATTGGTGTGACATAACCGCCGGCCGACTGTGCATACATTGTTCGCACGCAAGTGGAAAGTTTTGAATTTTAATCGATTTTTTGCCATCTCTGCTATGATTCAAGGTTTTTTGTCACATACAATACAGTTTCGAGACTTGATAATTATTATAAAACACTTAACTAATATGTCAATATTATTTAATGATACAAATAACTAAATCAAACTTTTTGTGAAACAAATTCTAAATCGCGTCAATTTAGAATTGTTTTTTTTTCTTTATTTAAAAGCAATGACTACATTTTTAATCTTCTTATTGGATCATAAGAGTAAATTTGAACGAGTAACTTTAAGTCAGACTAATGTAACTTTCTTTACGGTTCATCACTTACCTTTTTGGTTTCTTGGCATAAGGTACTCTCTTGCTGCTTTCAGGTCTGGGCACGTAATCATCGTCGTCATCGTGATCAAAGTTTTTAAACTCGTCGCGATACTTCGAATGATGGAACACTGGCCTTATTTGAGGAACTGGCACGGGGTATGGTTTCGCCACGGGAACTGGTACCTTTGAAAATTAATATATAAAAATAAATACAACAAATCTATTGTAAAGCCTTAAAATATGTATAATAAGAACAAGTAACTGTACAAAGCGTGGAATTACATGTGTGAGTACATAACAAAATAATATCATACATATATAAATATGGATGAAAAGGTAAATACATCATAAAATATACAAACTAAATATTAGAGGGTAGTTTAGATTAAATGTAGTGTAACAAACAGAGTGCAAAAAAGTTAAATAAATCTTAGAAAGACAATAATGTACCACCTACCACATACCAACGAGACATGACATCAGGTGCGTTGTATAAAGTACAATACTTACGTCATTTCTCATCAAAACTAAATTTAAGCTAAATTTAAGTGTATTTATACTGAAATTCAGATTTTGAAACTATTGACATTTACTACCTGCTTTTCAACAGGTACAGGCACCGGCTTCTCTATAGGATATGGAACCTTTTTGAATACGGGATAGGGCACTGGCTTCTCAATAGGAACCATTAGTTCTTGAATGACCGGCACGGCCACCGGCTTCGGGACCGGCACTCGCACGGGATAAGGCTGCGGTACCGGGATTATCACCGGATGGGGCACTTCTATCTGGAAATCAATTTATCCATCGAAGTGTGCAGGTGATCGTACCAAACCCGCAAGAACCATGCCCAGGAAACACCACATGATTATAGAAAAGTATGCACTGGAAATTCGCATGAACTTGTGAATAGAGGAAACTATTATTAATAAAGGAAACTAAATCCATCCGCATCACGTTACATGCAAATGTATAATTGCTTTTGATGCATGCATAACGGTCGTTGTTCACGTTAATTGCTTCGATTACTATTATTTTTGAATAATGTTGTGGTTACCTTTATGATTTTTTCATCTAAAGTATTCTATAGGCAATCACTAATGGTCTTGCCGAGATAAACGTTACATAAAATAAACTTAAGAAGCGCACCATTTAAAATGCCCCTCGACTCATACAAATTACTTGAATTAATATGAAAATAAAACACACATTTTACATACTTATATTGATAGTGATGCTGTGAACGCTGACAATGATTGAAGGTAAGAAATGTCTAAGAAGGCTGTTGTTTTCACTGCGGACAACGATCCCATCTAATAGACCGTGACGCGGCTTTAGATTATTAAGCTCATTATCCCTTACAATCCCTATGACATTACGATCAATTTCTCTTTCTAAGAGAAACTATTCTGTCACTATTATGTCACTGGTATAATATTCAAGTAATATGTAACTTTAGTAAAGCTTTTTTAATGAGTGATTTTTAAACCATGATATTATAGTAAAAAAGGAATAAATTATAATATTTAGAACTGCAGCCAATGACAACTGTAATCAAACTTAAATTGGACCTATGTGCAATTGAGTCACAGTCGCATTGCATATTTGCTGCGCGTACTGGCACCGACACCTGACATACTCACAACTCGGAAGAGTTGTTTCATTTAAGAAATAGGTACAACGGTGGTACTGACTAGATTTTACTGGTTGCGAATAAATTCTACCAGCACTATGAGTGGTAATGCAATTTGTATCCAGGGAAAACTTTCTTCAAGCCTACAATCATAATTTCTACGGTTTATTTTATATGTAATTGAATGATTAATCGATAACATGAAACTAATGTATAGTGTTACATGATTTCACCCTACAGACCACAGAGGCGTGAGGCGTGCGCGCTCATCTTACTGACCGAGAGCAAGCGAGGAAATTAGTGCGCGACGATCGTTTACTTCTATCCGCATTCCGTCATCGATTTTTTGCCGACTAATTACATAAAAGCGACCATTTCCAATTTGCTGCGAACAATGTTATTAATACCATTGCACAAAGAATCCTTTTACACTTACCGGATACGGTTTCGGCAAGGGTACGTGAATTGGCTTCTGGTCAGAAGCATACGATTCATAATCGTGGAATGCCTCTTTCTGTTTCGATTTTAAGTAATCCGTTCTCCATTTGTCAATAAGTTTTTTATACTCGTTCTCATCAGGGAGGTCGTTGGGTGTGGAACCGAAGGTTGGCAGATAAGACGGACGTAGAGTGTCCCGAGTCCGAAGTCCCAGAAGGTCCTCTTCGGGCTTGAATCTTGTATTGGTTATTTCGTGATTCCAGTCGTATGGTGGTCTTTGGGGTTTGTATGGTCGATAATTATTATAGAACTGGAAATCATTTGGTGTATCATCTGATTTGATGTCATGTTTTCCATATTTAGGGGGTTGTTGTCTTTTTGGTATGTGTACTATTTCATCGTTAATATTTTCATCAGCGTATTGAGGTCTTCTTTTGTGATTTTTGTTAAATGAATATTGAGTAGATTTAAAAATATTTCCCCAGTTAGATGTAGACGTAGGTGTTGTTGTATACAAATTTTTAAATCTATTAAGATAATCTTCGGATGGTTTATATTGATTTTGAGCATTCAAAGACCAATCTATGGTCTCATCTTCATTGGAATTTTTAAAATTTGGTATTTTATTAAAATTTGTAAAGTCTGTATTAGGCAAATGAAAATCTAACAACCCGATGTTGCTACTAGCTGGAACAATTTCATCTACATTACTGTTAAATGGTTTTTTTGGTTCTTCAAAGTCGTATTTAAAACTTGTACTACTGTGGTTAGTAGAATATTGATATCCTTTCATAGGACTTTTTAAAGACTTGAAATCGTCACTATTGTTTATAAATTTGCTGCTAGAAAGGGGTATGTCGTTATTGGTCGTGGTCTTTAGATCATTATTGCTGGCTTTCCAAGGTGTCGCTTTGAATTTGTCTTTGTATTCGACATCAGAAACTGTGCCTTTAAATTTACTAGTGTGTTTAGGAAATTTATCTTCGTTTGAATTGGAATTATATTTCGAACTTTTCTTGTCATCGTCTTCTTTGTAGTCAAAGCTGTTTTTAATAGATGACGACACTTTAAAGAATTTATCGGCTTGATCACTGCTGGCGTGTGTTACGCTGAAGCCGGCATCATTTAATAGTTTAGGCTTTATAGCCGGATAGTTAGCTTCAAAATCATTTGGATAAAATTGTTTAAGATTTGTAAAATCTACAACTCGTGGAAAATTTAGTACATTTGATGTGTTATTGAATGGAGTTTTCATATATGGTTCAACACCTATGGTCGGATAGTTAGGCATATTGTTAACTATACTTTGATGACTACTGGGTTCTGTAGTAGTTTGTTTATTATCGAATGAATGGTACCTCTTCTTTGGTCTATATTTTTCATAACTTTTTTCAATATATGTAGTTGTAGGAGGATCAGTAGTAAACGCTTTAAAACTGGATTCATTTAAATCCTCGTATGGTTTATTTTTGCTTTTCATATTTATTTTCGCACCATAAACTGGTGTTCTCGATTGTCCTGTATTTTGACTGTTCGAGTCGGGTCCACTCATTTTAGTTCCATCCGCAGAATCGATATTTGTGTAGCTAAATGTGTTCATCGTGTTAGGTTCGAGGTGGAACAATCCTAGCTGCTGTCCGTCATTGCCGGTATTAAACGATTGTCCGTCCGGCAAATGAGATCCAAAGCCGCTGCTATAACTGGCAGAATCCATAGCCGTCGGAAATGCTGGTCCATAAAGTCTAGTAGTCGACTCCTCTTTACCTCCAGTACCACTGAGATACGTCGCATAATCTGGAGAAGTGGGAACGAAGCTGTCGTACGGGCCGACGTCGTTGAAACCAAAATTGGAATATGTGAGCACATTGGGTTGTGGAAACGGGGCCTCGTCTTCGGCCTTAGGGCGCTTCCTTCTCACTTTCTTCCCGTCGACGGCTTCGTTGATGACCAACAGCACAGCTACAGCGACAAATATAACTTTGTTGCTAGGCATGGTTTTGTTGTTCACTAATATTTCGTATATCACTATTTACATTGTCCGAGAGCGTCGATTGCAGTCGGTGTCCGAGAAGCGACTGTGGCTAGATCGGCTGACGCCGAGGGTGGCGGCTCTGCTCCTACGATCCTACGAAAACGAAAGCGTTCACGCTTCAAGAACCCGACAATTTTCCACCGATCATTATCGCTACTTACTAGCGTCGAGTTCAATGTATCCCAATATTTCATGTCACAGTAATCAAATGCCTGCTTTTTCATCGTGTACGCTTTTAGTTCCGTCATCGGCTCCGGATAATTTATGCATAGTTCGTATTAATTGTCAATTTCCTATTTTTGTATGAGAAATTTTCTCCAAAGCTATTCTAATTTATCGTGCGCGCTGATCGAAGGTTGAAAGGAGTGCCGATACAATAATATAAACACAGAGTTGCTAAAACACTTTTATTGGTCTATGCAAATTATCAATCTTTGATACAATTTCATGGTCAACTTTATTACGAAGAATAATAAATCACTTAAAGCTACATTTAGTTACATAATATCGAACTTAAATGGCCACGTACCGACGGCTCCGCTAGCTAAGCCCGGCGCTCACGTTACAACACGCCACTTTGTACTAAACATCTACAATACAGTACCAACGTAACATGACAGACTTGAAACAAACGAATTTATAATAATAGTGATAGAACAACAAGTGGAATGATCTTTTAGAAAAATTGTTATCATTCTGAGAATCATCGTCCTACGTGCAATTAGAAAATGCACAATCGTTTATAGCTAATCATTTGAAAATCAACAATATATAACCATGACGTGGAAATAAATTTAGAAATTGTCACCTATCTAACTACAATGTAAACTTAGAATATGTGATCTGGTGTGTGTGTGTGATTTTTGTTTGTTTGTGAATATACTAGATAGAGAAAATAGAGGTTTTATAAAGGTGGTTCTACATTTGATCTAATATAATGTAACAGCCAGGTATAAAATTCAATAGGTATCACGTCTATACTAAAATATATTAGAGTAGATTTAATATGAAAATTAGACTTTCTATTTTTATATATTGCTATAATAGACACACTATAACTTTCCGGGGCCAACGGAATTTTAATAAACCCATTTTAAAAATGAGGCCTACCTTTTCGATTTGAACTGGATATGAAATATATTGTGTGCTACGCGATAATTTGGCGAATCCTGTTGCTATACCTCGAGGGTGGTGCCTTAATCATTTGTTTAAAAAATGTTAAGGTAAATTTTAGGCCTTTCTGTATCGCTGTTCCGTCGGAACTATTGAACCCCGGAAATTCTTAATATGTATCATAATATATAATAATATTTTAAACGGGCTTATAAATATCGATCAAACATTAAACTCTACAGAAAAGTTTCACGCTAATTGTTTAATGAAATACCTCTTGATTCTATTATTTAAAAAACCTTCAAAACTCTATCAGCTTATGCATAACCTCCGGGTTATTGCAGATTCGGAGTTAGGTGCTAGACCATAGGTTCCCAACGGGGTCGGTACCGCCCCCCTAGTGGGCGCTGGATCTTTTCGAGGGGGTGGTAGTGGGTCCAAAGGCAGAACAAATTTTTAATTTGTGATTATTAATAGATAATAGAAGACACATAAAATTTAAAAAATTAACCATAATGTAAAGGGGTGCTTTAGAATTTTTTCCTTGTAAAGGGGACGGTAGTCCATAAAATGTTGGGAACCTACGTGCCAGACGATCATATAATCCTAATACTTATAAGAACATTCAAAGACAATAGGCTCTCTATAGGTTTTACGTATAGGTATATATAAAAATATTTCTTCTATCACTTTCAATGAACACTTTGAACATCATCTAATGGTCAGCTATTTTTTTTTTTGGTATTCGGGAGAATAAGAGCATTTCACGCTAAATATTATTATGTAAATAGCTATTGCGAATTTATGTATTAAACTCTAACATTCATAAGATTTCTACACTCTTCATTAAAATGTCCAACATCGACCTAATTGCTATAATAATTAAAGTTAATTAATGTTACCTACAACATTTTTAATATACACTTATTCGTAGATCAAAATGATTAGTACGGGGAGCTCGATGAGAAATAGTGAAGCGGACACTTCAGACTCTAAGTTATGAAAAAATCGATCGATATTTTGATAAAATACAACACTTAGTGTATCTATGTTGGTTTCAAATAGGAAACGCTCATGTTTCAAGTGAGGCGTGGCAATTTGTCATGACGGGTGAAATTGCAGTTAAATAGTCGTTACTAAGCTCAATGTAGCTCGGTGTTTAGGCGGCTTAGTAATTTTCTAAACAGCCTGGCCGCTCACCCCCCCCCCCTCTCCCTAAGCCAGGGGTCGGCAATCTTTTCAGACGGAAAAGCCAAATGTTACGATTTGCTAAATTATTCCATTTTTAAAGAGCCATCAAAAATTTTCGTTTCAACTACTAATGTTT
>DWHE01000292.1:0-11212 GCA_018247495.1 Satarupa nymphalis | reverse complement strand
GTCAATGATACTTTACACGTACGCTGTAACAATTAGTAAATATATAATTCTATAAGTATATATATATTTTGTAATCTCAAGCATTAACATTGTGCTGAGGGTGGGACATTGATGTCTACAACACAGGTTCATACCTAGCGTGGACTTCAATTGCAACACTTGAAGTACTTATCTATCTTAAAAACTTAATAGTCCTTTTAATCTATCTGTTTGTCTTTTACTTAGCTTGTTTATTATTACCAAAAGAACTAATTAATCCTTTCAATGTTTATATCCAAATAATTTATAAGCCTGTTCATTGATAAATTGTAATTATGCATGTTATTTAAAATTTATAAATAAATAAATAAATTAAAAAAAAACATTATACCAGATGACCTGGTGAACTTCATATCACCTACATATATTTGTACTTCTAACATAGCGCCATCTATTGGACACTTACTCAACCCACCCGATGAATGATCTACCCCGCCATCTGTTAGAATCTTATGGAACTCACAGATATAATATTATATATATTTTGATATGCGAAAAATAAAAATTCCAGAACTCGATCGCAGCGCTACCTACCAGGTCCAATTGCGAAACTAAACCATTCTCGAATCCACTTGAACACACACAAAAAAATTAATTCAAATCGGTCCAGCCGTTTAGAAGGAGTTCACTGTCAACACACGTACAGAAGAATTATATATATAAAGATTACATTATATATACATATCTCATCGTCTGCTGATGTGAACAACAGATATGTACACCCCTTCTATCTTTTGTAAAGTTATATTCAAACATTCCAACGGTAGTCTGGAAGAGGTGACTCTTTGAAAGGCCGCCTATTGTGCATGTACCTTTATTTTTTCAAGCTAGTGTACAATAAAGAAGATTTTATTATTATTATTGTCTTAATTATAAAGCGACAAATTGGAAAGCATAATTCGAATTTTAGAAAATTTAAATAATTCTTAAATTAAAAACGATAAAAGCTGCGCAAAGCTTATGCAATTTCTGCGTAACAACAGGCCGTAGATCCGTGCGATCACGTTACGATCACGCGCGTTTGCTATGGCTTACTGCGTGCTAATATGTTTGTAGGTCTTGTATTAATAAATCTGTTATAACAATCCGTTTAGCTCTGTCCATCGAGGAAACTAAATTGCTGCAAATTCTTATCAAGGTATTAACGATATACGTGTGCATAGTAGATATAGCGTTGGTACATATTATAACTTTAGGCTGACTGGTAGATAATGCTTTTAGCATTAAGTCCGCCTTTGTTCCTTTACACTTAAGGTAAGGAGTATGAAGAATAAATCAATAAATATTATAACTATGTATCATCATTCAGTTTGTCCACAAAGTTGAAGTAAAAAGTAAGTTGCATGGACCGTTACATCATGTACTTGGTTAAATTTAATTTATGGCGTAATGAAAGACCTGAAGTACGATTGATAACAAATAGTCCAAAACTTTTGGATTCCGTATATCCCTCCGTTCCGTTCATTCTTTAATAAGAACACTTGCGTGTCTGTCAAATAAATTTAAGTTCAATGTCAATAGTTAGGTCCAAAAAAAAATGTTTTAATAAAAGGATTTTGCATCAATTCATATGAAGTCTAAAAAACATGCGGGTTCAATTAAAAATTGAACAACTTTTGTTGCGAAACACCGGCAGTAGTAACGACGCTAATCCAACTTCATACGAGTTCTAAAAACAGTAAAACAATGGCCGAACTTATAATAGTGTTGTCGATGCAATTGGCAGCTAATTTCTTGCTGCAATAGAAACTTCGTGTCATTTTTTTGTGGTTATTTTTTGTCCAGAAGTTTCATTCATGTTAAAAGCCACGGAACAAAATGGAATTGACTAGAAAATAATTAAAATCTCCATTAGAGACGTGTTTATTAATAACCAGTTTTCATAAAGACCTTAGGTCGTAAAATTTTGAATTTTACTTTTCCAAGTACAACCGGGTGTCGTAAAGAGCGCATATTAACAGTACGTCCTGAGTGAAGTATCATAATATCCTCTACCTAGCCGTTTCGAAATGTGCACGCTCCCCAATCCTAGCCACGTTCGTCCGTGGCGCAATAAAACCGTCCAGTTATGTCATAATATGCATATGTGATGAACTGTCGAGTATACGACTGCTTTAAAGTTATCTGAATCGCTCCGTCACGTTTGCGAAATAATAATATTGGTTTTGGGAAGAAAAAAAATTAAATGGCGTTAAAGCCTTATTTCTGGTGGGAACCAAAAGTTGTAAGTGCTGGGATACACAAGCTATATGAGGCGACCGACTTAGTCTTCCGAAGTAGCAACGCAACTGTGAGCAATTCGAATAAGACAGTTCAACATTGATGGCGGATATAATGGGCTGTAGCGATCTCCTAATGTCACATAGTGTGATTATTTTCTATCAGTACATTAATAATAATAATTTCAAAATGGAAATAAATCAACTGTATCAAAAATACATCAATACCATTTAACAGACTAAAATTCATGTTGACATTTTAACGAAATCAATTAACCGAATGGGAAATCTCTCTGCTACTCAATGCGAGAGGGGCGCGACGATAACTATTTGAAAGCATAAATCGTCAGTAATTCATACACTAACTGATCCAGTAATCCAATAAAGATCGTGGGTACACACTACGCTGATACGACGGACATGTTGTTTTTGCGATTGGAATTAATTTCATAAATAATTAATAGAGCATATTTGGCTCAGCGAGCGCAGGACACAGATGGAAATGCACTCGGCAAATTGACTGAAAACCGCAATCGGGAAAAGGCTAAATACCTGCTAATAATGGCGCAATCGAAGTTTTCAACTTCAGACACGGTTATACAGGGCTGCACAATACGAGAATTGAAATTTTGTAAACGGCAAAAAGTTTAAATTATATTTATGTGCTTTTTTATAGAGCAAATGGGCATGCAGTTCACTTGGTGATGACTGCAGGGCATGACAAATTAAACCAACTCTTAATTGGACCATTGTTTAGTTTGAGATTGGTCACAGCTGCGTTGATACTCTCGAGGACTAAGTAGGTCGCCGGATACATCCAAAGTGTGCCGGCACCCACGCACTTCAAACTGAAACATAACTCCTGAATGGTACTTCATGAGATAAATAAGTATTAAATATAGGAGAAATAGATGATGGTACTGACCAGGTCGCATCTTGACAGACTCTACCATCACGAATTTCTCTACTAAGAAATATTGTGTTAAGTAGTAAAAACATGGTAATGACGAACGTTTTATCCTTATTTAAAAATAAAGTAAACAGAAAAAAACAACTCTCTCATTGGCAACATGGTAAACAAGATCAATAAACGTAAACAGTTACTTGGAAAAGGATATTATTAGATGCTATGTAGATCACTAATTGCGACCTTCTCTTCTCTTATTTGTGCCTTACAATGCCCACGCTGATTTAATAGTAACTTTATCCTTTATACTATAGGGACTATTTTCGTTGTATAAATGTGATGAAATTATTTCTAATCTAATCCCCATTTGATTTCAGTTAGCTTTTAATTCTAGACGAATATTCGTGGTTCTTGATGAATAAATCGAATTGACGGGATTGGCGTTGGAAAATCAAGTAGAACCTACACAGTCTCGTTACGCCACACATAACACGTAATATTATTCATCGCCTACCTGCGTCACCCTTTTAATAATTATGTTGAATATACATAAGTTTCGACAATGTCAAATAAACTAATCAACCGACAAAACGTCTATTTGTCATAATCGCAAAAACCTTCAATACGACATGAAATAATTTGCACGTAGACTTCGCGCTTCGCCGTCGGCTAATTTGCCCGCAGTCCGTGCTAATCAGCACTCATTACGCATATTGGCGTTTCGGTTACGTATTACAATTATTAGTGTATGCTGTATCACAAAATTTAAGTAAATATAGGTACGCGTATATTCAATAGTTAAAACACTTGCTATCGGAAAAGCACGTTTCAATATTTGATACTTTCAGAACGAAATATTAGTTTCTTATCTATTACTGATGGTAGAACAGATTACATCGTTAGCCTTACACTATAGTTGTACACGTTATCGGCTATTGTCTAGATGGAATACAGAGATAAAATTTAATCGAATCGTTTGTGGGCACGGCAAAATTTGTACAAACAAATTAACGCGAGTTGCAATTGGAAAATCTGTACAAACACTGAAACAAACTGTATTTGAATTTTCAAACTATTTAGTTAACGCGCCTAAATTTGGTTAGTTATTTATTTATTCGCCAAAACGATTCAAATATGATTAGGACGAACAAATAATACTCTACCCCAGATAAAAAGAGCTATTTGACCTGCAAATACTTTATTGGTACAATGGTAAAATACCACCTAAAACAATTTAAGATAGCAAAACTTTTCCATATCAAATTATTCGTCGAACTGGTAGGAATGAGTAACACCAGATATTTCACATTCCGGAACTTTTTCCGGACTGCATTTTCCGGACGAACGAACGGTGCATATGCGAATGTGACTGCACAGCGAGTAGGTATACGTGAATCCAGTTTTGCGTTGTCTCTATGAACAAAATTTTAAAAAGTGCCACAAAACGACAGGTGCCGGAAAACAATTCGTTCACACAAAGAAAAACTCTGAACCTAACATTGCCTTTCTGCGACGGAACGAGCGAGTTGGGGAACAAAACTATTAATGTAGAGGCTCTCACGGCCCGCTGAGCTGTCGGTGCGTTTCGTTTCATAATTTCCGTGTACAGCGGGCTTTAATCGAATGAATCCGCGCCCTGCATGCGCTGCCCGCCCCCGCCTCACCCTGCGCCCGCGGGCACAATAAAATTTGTTCACCTCGATTATCGCGAACATCGGAAAGACCGTGCTCGTTTGGGAAATGACAAACACGAAAACAACCAAATTTCGGGCCGTTTAAAGTATTATCAGCTTACGCCGACATTGTATCAACATCCCATAAAATATATTATATCCACTAGGCTAAGATAAAACGAATCAAACGGGCCGGCTGGAATCAAAATTAAGCCCCGAGGCAGATCTGCATCCGTCGTAATAAAACACATGCAAAGTTTTTCTTTGCCGAGCGCGCAGTGGCCGCAGCAAACGGAAGCGAAGCAACAGGCTTGATTAAAACACGTGTTTACAGAACGCACGTCCTCTCTGTTAAATGCAATAATACGAGCCCGTTGGTTTTAGAGTTGTTGACGGTGGCTTACTCGACTGATATCTAATATCAAGTGCTCCAGGCACTGGCGGCGCTAAAAATGTTTTAAACAAACTAACTCAAAGCTTTTAGCTGGCTAGTATTGCGTTCGTATGGATATTTCTATGTACTTTTCATATTTGAACTTTTTTGCTGACTAGTGATATTCGAGATCAAATTTTTCTAGTACTTAAATAATTCTTATGTACCTAATATTTATTTTCATTTGATAACTTTTGTCGAGATATTAGTTTTCAAAATTCTCATAGGAATTATTACTAAATTAAACCAGCTGGGTGACTAATTTCCTTATATACCTTTGGTTTTAAAAATGTAACACTTTTTTTTATAAATTGTGTGGTACACATTCATTACAGTAATAGTAAAGTAATTGTTGTTTGTTTATGGTTTAAAAACCAGAAAATAGACAGTCGGGCCACGTGGCGGTAAATGGTCATCATGGCATACCAGAAGAGTCTCCGACACGTTACCGGCTTTGTAGGGAAAGCTTTAAAAAAACAATTTTGTAAGTGAAAGTTTTGTAACAACTTATTTATAAGAGCCAAATGAAAATTATCTTGCAAAAAAAGCGCTGAAATACCTAGCTATCATTTAGCACTTCAGCAATATAAGGCTGCGCACACTGCGCACTTCGAGTAACAATAACTCAGCGCATTTTTACGTCAGTAAATTATAGTTTTACGATCGAAAATCATTTTTATGTTTTCGTAGGAATTTAATATGACGCCAGCTATGCTCGGCACATTCGTTCTTTTATTGCTCTGTAATTTTATTGTTTTCACAATTTTTATTAACTATCAACTAGGTACAAAACTTTTTAGATTTCTGATATATAAAAAAATAACTAACGCTAAGTCTTTTAAATGTTTTGTTCGGACCCTTCGTTTTTAAAATGGAATCACTTTTGTTTTTGTTCGGGTCAAGTCATAAAGGAAGAAAATTGTTAAATTGCTAAGAACTCCTTGCCAGAATCACTAGCTACTGGCTCTTGAATATTTTCAAAGGAGTTTACAGTTTTTATAGCTTAGCAGGATAATCTCTTTTAATATGCTTTATACAGAGCCGTCCAGTACCTTCTCTTAATTCGTAGCAAGCCCCGAAGCCTTTTGAGCATTTTCTTTATGATTAAAACCCAATGAAATTATGAGATACGTATACAATACACGCGAATTCAATTTACTAAACGAAAGTTAAAACCAATTTACCTTATAGAAGAAAAATTTAAAAAATTTCTCCTAGCTGTTCTTGCGTCGTTAATCTAAGAAAGATTTTAATATTCTTTTTGTCCTTAGGACACTTAAGCGCATTATTTTCAAACTGGCATGCAGTTCACCTGCTGTAAAGTAATCATGGCAAGCCTTTACAACTGAAACCAACATCAAATTGTCCAGACTGAGGTTGATAACAGCCACATCGCACGCCTAAATCTATGATGACCACCTCAAATATCCTAAATGTTCTAGCACCCACATCCTTCAAAATAAAGCAACGAAACTTGCTTCACATCAGATGCTGCTACTAAACTGGTCGACCCTGGATAGATTCTAACACTGTAATCTAAATTGCTATCAGTGTTTTCCTTAAGGTTACTTTTACCTAACGTTTTAATAATAACATTGTTAACAATACCAGTATTTACAATTTCAAACACTTTGTTTGATCTTTCCGCAAGCAATTATCTAAAGACCCAACCTGTAATGGTATGTCGCAGCACTGGTTGTCTTTCAATTGCATGTAATTAAGTCGACTGTCGCACACATAAAGCTTTGACTTTGATTCTAGGAAGGCTGTAGGAATTTCATTGCATAATACCGCGACCCTGCTCGGCTCCGACTTACGCGAATATATGCAATCACACATGCAACCGAAATAGACCGCGCTGCACTATTTAATATGCAATGTGATCATGCACTAAACACACTATCTAATAGTGCACTGCCTTTAGTGAGCAATTAACAACGTCAAAGCATCTTTACGCAATCAAGTGACAAAAACAGGGCAGTAGGTCGTGCTCGTAAGGGACTAGCAAACCTAGAAACCAGCCGCTTTAAAAATATATATCTACAACTAGAAAACTCGGCAAACGTTGTCTTTATAGTTAATTGTATCAAGCGTTATTTTGCTGAAGTCCATTGTTATAATGAGATTTAACTACTTCGCAACGAGTACGATGTATGTAGGTTGTATTTCAGGCAACATCCACCATCCTCCCTCTCGTAAAGGATCGTGCCGTTACAAGAATTGTATACCAACATACACATTACAAGCGACGCGTGTTTCGATCCATATTGCAGTATCGTCAGGGGTGTAGACGCTCTGTTCGACGACGACGTACGACGTACGATGCTCTGTTCCAAAGGATATTTGTGATTTAACTTTTATTAAGTACAAGTAGACCTTTGCAACGAGCGAGCGATTCTCGCACACTCAGCTAATATTAACTTCCCGTCTATCGCCAGGCTTTCAATCCTTGTAATTATGTTGACCATTGAACACAGGCGCGTTTGGCTTTGACATGTTTGATGCCACGCTGATAAATTGTAAAAAGCTGATAAAGTTGCAGATAATTTTTATTCAGTTATTTTTTTATATATTAAAGCAGCAAACGGGCATTCCCCTTGTGTTAGACGACCACTGCTGCCTAAATCTAGCGAACCTCAAATTAACCCTTTGTCCAGTTCGGGTTAGGACACAGTTGTGTTACTCTTGAGAACTAAGTTAATCGCCTCATATAAAGTGAACTGGCACCCACAACCTTCCAATTCAAACAACACGGAAGAACTACTTTAGATTAGAAATAGCTGTGGAGATGATACTGACCCCGTGGAGCCTGGAAGGCTGTACCACCATTAAAATATTTTAGACGCAAACCTAAGAAATCATAAAAAGTCGAAGTTGTATTTTATATGCTCCACGTACGCGACTCGCAAAGACGCAATCTAAGTAGGTAACGAATTTGCCGGCGGTCGTGAGACGCCGAGCCACGAGACATTGGCCTACTGGCGAGATGGAGGCTCGCGCTTTCAACTCGTGCGTACATCGCATTGTTCAAATTCTTTCCACTGCTACTTTTGAATTCACCTACTTAAATGCATCTACTAGTAGGTCGTAGATAAAATATGAAAAGAAACATGCTTTAGTTTTTTTATCTCTTACTGATTTCACTTAATCTGAGTAATGTTGAATGGAATTTACTATGATGTAACTCTAAAAATCTTTGATTATTGTTTATTTTAAGCATGTAAGTTTTTTGGGAGATATGCTATTTGATATTTGGGAGATGAACTTGATATGTACCTGCCCTATGTTTTAATGACGTTATTTGTTTACGTAGGTATTACCACCTACCAACTAATAGGGTGTTCGTTAACCATTAATAGGGCAGTAATTGTGACGTAGGTAATTGCTTACAATGAACGACTAATATCGTTTGCGTAGCGAGCTCGTCTTCTATTTTGTGTACATGTATAATGTTCTATACATAGATTTGAGATACATATTCAGAGAATTTGTATCAATATAGATCATAAAATATAATTATAAAATATAAGTTTGAAAAAAAAACTGACTAAAAAAATCTCCCAAGTAGTAACACCACTGTGGCCGATCTCAAAATTGACAATGATCCATTTGGAGATAAGTTACAATTATCATCCTGTCAAATTCTACGTAACATTATGGAGCTGTAGTTTGAGAACAATGGTAACAATTTGTCTTTCTCATACCTTCGGTTAGCTGTCTGTCTCATACCTACAAAAAGTAGACAAACCACTTAATGATATGATAATGTGTCTAACAATCCCAGAAACTTATTGTAAAACTTCAAACGTATTTAATTAACACAATTGTAGTTACTTTTGCTACATTTAAATAAAATATATTCCTTAAAGGATAGTTCTGCATTTTATACTTGTCGGTACCTACATGTGCGATATGAATAAAATTGCAAATCGGAAGTACGTAAGTTACGGAAGAATGCCAATATATTCCAACAATGTACACTCGGCGTCGGTATGTGGTGCGCGAACTCCTTTCGCCCTTAAAAAAGTTCATGCGTGGGTGGGTCCGCTTTACCTTCGGTGTCAATACAGATTTTCAGACTCTAATAATTATATTCCAGATTTATTTATAGTCTAGTGATTGATCTTAAGATGTTGGATATATTTAATAAGGTTACGCTCTCTGATTAAAAATGCCTATTTATTAGGCTAATTTCTACCACCACTAAAAACCTGTAATCTATAGGTATACCATAAATAATAAATTAATTCCATTTTTGTAACGGGAAATGATTCCCATAAAAACATCGGTGTCATAAAATAGGACAATTTGTAATCCAAAAATATAAACTCATTTTAAATTTGATACTATGTTTCAGGTGTACCTACCGGTTAAATATCCCAGTGACAGCGAAAGTGTGACGTCACAGTAGTAGTACGATAGCTATGTGAATCTTAACATGCGCCACCAAAACGATAGCTTTCGCATTTTCCCAGCGGGAAGTTCGAGTCTCGTGACTTGGTATCGCATAGCTGGAAAATTTATTGTCCTTCTAGATTGCGTCATTGCGTGGCCACGTGCGTAAGCTTTAGTTATCAAAACTTTAAAAGCATCTTATAACTATACTTGGTTTAACATAATACATATCATATAATATACTATCGTTGAGACTATGAAACAGATGTTGTAGTTTTTTTAAAGGTAAATTTGTTGTTGGTGTAATGAAGTATTTGAGCAAATTAAAATTTAAACGCAGCAAATAATCTAATTCATTGTTGTTTACAGAAATCCAATTAGTAGGTAAAGTAGCAAGAAGAGAGTAGTTATTGACAGACAAAACAGATATGTACACAAAACAGATATTTCAAAAACAAATTGCATAGAAACCGTTGCGCAGTAACATAAACATTGCGACATAATTTTCTGTCAATCTTGTTTTTTAGATCTTTATACCAAGAAGTGCAAGTGCTTCACCTTACGTAGTTTTCTATCGGTTTTGACGGTCGATATCCCAAGGTCCATTTTGAGATATACGAATTTCACAAAATGGACGTAAAGCGAACTATTGGAATATCACCTAATCCTGATTGCGTGAAAGAAGTGATAGCGTGCCAGTGCGAACTAGGGCGAGAGAAGTTGCTCACAGCTCCGCCTTATAAGAGAGTGTCTTCGCCGGTGGACGATGAAACTAAGTCTCGATTTTCAACCGCACCTTGTGCTAGGGACCTTGAACAGTACAAGTGTCCTGTCAGCCACATCCTAATCACATTCAAGTCACCCCTGCATCCCACCGAAGCGTTCAGTAAAGTGTTTCCTGCAAACACGCCAGTTAAATATGTAAAGCGGAAACTAGCAAAATTACTCTCGAAATCAAACAGTAATCTGTTACTGACGAAAAATCGAACAGTGTTAAAGGAGACCAGTATATTGTCGGACCTGAAGCCAGATGCGCTTGGTAATTTAGTTGTCGATGTCTTCACAAAGGATTCAGAAGATTTCGCTTTATCATCTATTCCTAAGGAGTATTATGTCCATGAACTTCTGCAAGCTGCTGTTTCCAAAAAGAAGACGATGCCTTTTATAGCTATCAAATTTAAAGTACGCAATCAGAATGCTGTTTTTACCCGCTCATACCACTCTATTATGAAAATACATGAAATAAAAAAGAACTTAGCCGGACTATTTCAAAAGGAACCAGACAACTTAGTTTTGTTGAGGGGAGACCGCCCACTCAAAGATCGCATGTGTCTTATAGACCTCGATTACGATAAATATGGAATCGTTGACGTAGAATTGCTAACGAAAAATAATGAAAAGCTCAATTTAGAAAAGTTATATAAGGAAATGCCAGTTAATGATGTCTTAACCGTTATGGTTCCATTCGGAAATACGCTTAAGCATATCAACGTGGAGATTTTCTCAGAGATCATAGCAAAGCCTTTTTTGGGCGGCTATAGGAACG